>MBAC02004704.1:0-37032 GCA_001712635.2 Nothophytophthora sp. Chile5
ATTTGCCAAACACAGCATTGCTCATGGCGCTCTATCGTCCGCGTCGTTGTCTGAAACTGGGTCGCCCTCTTGGAAAGGACGTCTTCTTTCCAGCGCCACGTCAGCAAATGCAGTTTGCCTGCTGGCCACATCACCGCAACGGGCCGATTCGCAGCGCCTTCTCTCTGGAACATACTGCGCCTCACTATGGGAGGCGCACCCGACAGCGAATAAGGAACGCGCATTCGACCAACACTCCCAACACCCACTCCCGACCGCAAACACCTTCACTTGCCTGCGAATCTTCCCTTCGGCGCCGACGAGTTCCGAAACGCGGTCGGTCGCGAGGCCACGACGCCAAAAGGCGGACGGAACAGGGTACTCAACACGCTCGCTCGCTCGACACAACCCAATATTGAAGAAGCCAAAGCGGGGAGATTCAGGAGTTACAGCCGAACACGCAGCATGGGCGCGGCCAACAGCGTGTGCAAGCTCACGATCGACAGCATGGCGCTGCTGGAGCAGCTGGAGCCCAATGCGGCGGAGCTGGCCAGCAAGCGCGCGGTGTGCGGCCGCGTGCAGGAGCTGCTCGCGCTGGAGTGGCCCGCGTGTCGCGTGCTGCCGTTCGGGTCGTCCGAAAGGTGAGAGAGGGGGCGATGGGAGCAGGGCGGTCGGAGCTCGCCCTTCCTGACGCTGTGTGTGTGTGTTCTGTCGCTCCTGCGCCGATCTGCAGCGGACTGGGCTTCGGCGGATGCGACCTGGACCTCGGCATCTACTTCCAGGACGTGGACGTGGACGCGCAAGGCCACTTCTCCCCGCAGGAGCGGATTGAGCTGCTCACCACGGCCTGTGAGCGCCTCGGCGGCGCGTTCGAAGTGAAGCAGTTCATCCGCAACGCGCGCGTCCCGGTGATTAAGCTGTGGGACCCCAAGCGCCAGGTAGAGAGAGAGCGCGCGCGACAGCTTATCGCGTGCGGATCCCGAGTACGGAGACTGACTTGGCTTGAATCTTCGTCTGCTTGCTGGTGACCAGGTGGCGTGCGATGTCTGCGTCGGCGGCGTCAACGCGCTGCTCAACACTGCGCTGCTGAAGTTCTACGGCCTCGTAGACCCTCGCGTGCGTCCGCTGGTATTCGCAGTCAAGTACTGGGCGAAGCAGCGAGGCATCAACGACTCGGCGAATGGCACGCTGAGCTCCTACGGTGAGAGATCTGTTCGCTCTGCTCGATTCCTTCCGCCAGAGGGAGAGGGAGCCACCGATCTCACGTTTTGCGTTGCATCTGGCCGCAGGTTTCTCGCTGCTGCTGATTTTCTACCTGCAGTCGCACCAGTCGGAGGCGCCGCTGCCGTCGGCGCACGCGATCTTCCAAAGTCTCCAGGCGCAGACAAAGATCTCCGAGCTGCTGGAGCGTCTGCGGTCGGTCCCGGCGATGGAACTGCCGTCCACGTTCGGGACCTCGGAGCTGAACTCGGTGGGCGCGCTGCTGGCCGGGTTCTTCCAGTTCTACGCGCACCGCTTCAACATGGAGGACGAGGTCGTGAGCGTTCGCACCGGCAGCGCGCTGTCCAAGACGACCAAGTGGAGCCACCCGGTCTCCTGGCGACTCAGTATCGAAGACCCCTTCGAGCTCGCGCATGACGTGGGCCGCGTCATCTTCCATCGCAACGGGCAAGAGCTGCTGCGCTCGGAGTTCCAACGCGCCTGCGATCTGGTGGAGGGCGGCCACCGCTTGGAGGACATTTGCTCGCCCGACCACACGTCGTGGAACGCCATGGCGACCTGCTACATCTGTCGAGGCCGAGACCACGTCACTCGCGACTGCGGACAGTTGGCGCATCAACGACTGCAGTCCGGCGGCGCCAGCTCTCTGTCCTTCTTGTCGGACTGCTGGTACTGTGGCGAGTACGGCCACTTCAAGGCGGCGTGTCCGATGCTCTTCTTCCGCGACATTCCGCGGCCGATGGAGCCAGTCAAACCGGACGGCCTTTCGGTGGCGGAAGGTCGTTCCGGCGTCGTCCATCCTCTCACGGAGTTCAAGCCGGCAGCGTCGGCGTCGGCGCCCATTCCGATCGCCGCCACATCAACACTGAAAGCGACGTCGCCTCCAGTCAGCAGAAGCCGCGTCTGGGACAGAGGACTCAGTCCGAGCAGCTCGTTGATCCGACCGTCGAAGAAGAAGAAGCGGCGGCACGGGTCGCCACCCGCCGCGTGTGCCTCGATCTCGTGGGGGCTGCTGCCGAGTGGGTCGTCGCCGGACAGAAGACAGAGCTATCAGCAGCAGCAGCGAAGACGCCAGTTCCCGATCGTGGCCCCCGCGCGGAAATGCGGCGGTGCAGGCGCCAACGGCAGCGGCAAGAGCGGCCGGTCGCACGTGGGCAAGATCCTCTGTCCTTCCTAGCGGGTGCTGGCGTCTCGTGTCCATAGGTAGGAAGGGCTCATGAGTTCTCGGGAAGGCCGGCAATCCGGCGGCGACATGCGACGCATGCTGGAGGTAGCAGGTCATTTCTGTGAATATTTTACTGTACAATAAATCCGATCACATACGTTAGAGCGAGATGTAACCTATCGACGTAACCATCAACGTAACCCGTCGACGTAACATGAGGTTACGCGAGTACCCGTAACCCATCTGATGCCGATGGGTGGACGCAGCAAAAAGCTCCAGCCAGAAGTCGCCGAGTTGCCGAGTTGCCGAGTCAGCGAGAAGCGCGAGTGAGCAGCAGCCATGTCCGTGCGGAGAAATGTGCGTCTGCGTCGGGAGTACCTGTACCGCAAGGGTCTGGAGGGCAAGGAGCGCGCTCTGTACGAGCACAAGACGCAGCTGAAGGAGGCCATCCGAGGTGCGTAGCCCTCGCTGGTGACTGGCGGTTGCTTGGAGGCGCACGGTCTCGGCCTCATCCGTTGCTTGTCTTTTGCTTCTTCATTGGTCAGGCGGGAAGGCGATCCCGACGGAGATCCGCGGCGCCGAGAAGCGGCTGCGACATGAGATGGAGTACGACGACGAGGTGCACGAGAAGCCGCTGAACCACATCGACGACGAGTACAAGAACGCCGGCATGTTCGACCCCAAGGTGGCCATCACCACGTCGCGCGACCCGAGCTCGCGGCTGAAGCAGTTCGCGCAGGAGATCCGCCTCATCTTCCCGAACGCCATCCGCCTCAACCGCGGCGCGCACACCATCGGCGACGTGAGTGCCGGCTGCGATGGCTGCGCCTTTGCTGCTACCCTGTTCGGTTCTAATCCCTGTGACTTGTGTCGGATGGCTCCAATGCGGATCAGTTGGTGGAGAGCGCGAGGTCCAACGACTTCACGGACCTGCTGCTGGTCACGGAGACGCGCGGCGAGCCAGGTACGCTCCGGCACTGGCTGTCTACCGCGCTGGACGAGGGCTGACGGTCTCTCTCGTGTCGAATGATAGATGGACTGGTCGTGTGCCACCTCCCGTACGGCCCCACGGCCTACTTCTCCCTGAGCAGCACGGTGTTGCGCCACGATATCGAAGACCGCGCCACGGTCTCGGAGGCGTATCCGCACCTCATCATCAACCAGTTCGAGACGCCGCTGGTACGTCCCTCCCTCTCTGGCTGCAGCTGTCGCTCGAGATGCTGACGACGCGTGGCGTGGCTGTACGCGAGCAGGGTCAGCGCGTGTCCAACATCCTGAAGCACCTCTTCCCGGTGCCCAAGCCGGACTCGAAGCGCGTGATCACGCTGTCGAACGACAACGACTACGTGTCGTTCCGCCACCACGTCTTCAAAGTCACGGGGCGGGAGGTGGAGCTGCAGGAGTGCGGCCCGCGCTTCGAGCTGCAGCTGTACCAGGTGAAGCTGGGCACGCTGGACCAGAAGGAGGCCGAGAACGAGTGGGTGCTGCGGCCCTACATGAACTCCGCCAAGAAGCGCCGCATCCTGTAGAGCAACGAGCGGCTGACGCGCTTGCGCTCTGCCATCTTGCGCCTCCACCGCCACCTGCATTTGCCTTCCGTTCTCTGAAATAGATGCTTCATCATTTACGTGAGCTGGTCTTCTGGACTCGGTCGCTTCTCTGCCTGCCAGCAAACCAGAGTCTGGAGAGAGCGAGCGGATTGTGCACCAACGTATACTCAAGAACGACGCCACCGCTCACCTGAAGCCAGCCGCACATCCTCCATCTCTCTCGAAGGGAGCAGCACGTCTTCTTGAGCTTCTTCATTCTACGCTTGTCTACCTACCGGCACCAGCTCCAACGACAGAGAAAACGAGGCTGGAATCTACAGCGACACGTTGATCTCCGCCTGCAGGAACGAGTCGCCGGGGATCCGGGCGAGGATCTTGCTCAGCGGGTCCACGGGGGGCGCGTACATCTCAAAGGTGGCAGGCGCCGTCGTGATCTTGCTCAGGTCCAAATGGAAGAAGGTCCAGCAGCCCACCTCCACCTCCTGCGTGACCAGGCTGCGGTGTCGAAGCTCCATCACCGCCACGCAACCTGCAACACGAGCAAAACAAAAGCGCCACAGACATCGTGAGTACACGAGCAGCGCTGCAAACGCCAGGTTCAGTCCGACCAGCGACGCCTTCGTACCGTCCTTGAGGTGCTCGAGCGGCGTCTGCAGGTACCACGTGTTGCCAAACCACCAGTAGTTGCCTCCCGTCTGAATGAGCGACTTGGGCGTGCGCTGCGCCGTCTCCACCACGGTGCCCTTGAAGTCCAAGATGTACAGGTTGAAGTGCGGCGTCTCCATGATGGGGCCAGTGGCCACCGCCACGGCGCCCAGGAACACAGACACGTACGTGCTGTCGTGCAGCCGCTCGGGCGGCTTGGCCAGCGACGGAGTAATCGGAGTCAGGACCTTCACAGGCACAGCCGCCTCGCCTTGAGGCTCCTCGTCAGTTACCGTCACCTCCTCTTGCTTGATCACATGCGTGGCCGGGTTCAGGATCTCCTTCAACTCGTCCTCTTCGGCGATGGCCACGGCCGAGAGGCCCTTGAGGTTCTCAATGCTCGAGTCGGCGCCGCGCTTCATCAGCGTTTCCACGAGGTCGTAGCGACCCAGTTCCACAGCGTAGTGCAGCGCCGTGTCCCCATTCTCGTCGACAGCGTTCACATCGACGCCGTTCTCGATAAGCCACACGCACACCTTGGCCGCCTCGAACCCTTCGTCCTCGTCGTTCTGCACTGCCAAGTGCAGGGGCGAGAACCCCACCTTGTTCTTCATGTTGACGTAGTCGCGACGCAGCGACGTGTCGATGCAGATCATGTTGTGGTTCGGCGGGTTGGTCGTGGCCACGCGCACCCCCTGCACCTTGCGGATGGCGAGCATCCACTCGTGCACCTCCTCCTCCGTGTCCGCCACGAACGACAGCGTGCCGTCCGGGTTCTTGGAGCTCTTGAGTCGCGGAGAGCGGATCTCGAAGCAGCAATCCACGTTGGAGTTGCGCCGGATCGTGGCGTCGCACAGCTCCACGATCTTCAGCGGGATCTTGTCCTTCTCCGTCTTGTAGTACGACACGCACACCTCGTCCACCATCACGTAGCGCTTCGTGGCCCAGCGAGTGCCGCTCGCCTTGCGCAGGAAGCCTTCCTTGTACACCTCGATCTGCACTGTCGTCGGCAGCACGGGCGGGAGTCCGCCGATAGACGACGACAGGCGCCGATTGTTCCCCGTCTTCGGGGTAGACGACACCAGAGTGCGGCGGCCGTGGCGCTTGGGCGCGTTATGGTCGCCTGGCTTGAAGCCCGGCTGCATCGAGAACGACGACGTGCTGGACGCCGTGGATATGCCTCGCAAGCGCGGGTCCAAGCCACCGAGGGGGCTGCGATTGCCGATAGACACGCTCTTTGATGGCGAGCGCGCCGACGGCGTGCCCATGGACGAGGTGCTGACGCTCGAGGCCGAGCGCATCTTCATGTCGATCGCGTCGTCGCTGGCGCTGCTCGTGCTGCTGGCGCTGCGTGTGCGTGCAGCTCCAAAGTCGAAGTGCGCGCTAGGATTCGAGTTGCGGTTGGCCACTTTCGCCAACAGCCGCACCATGTCCAGATGCGCCAAGCGGCAGGCGTAGTGCAGCGGCGTGCTGCCCGCCGAGTCCTTGCCGTACACGAGGTCTTCAAGCTGCGTGTTCTCCTCCAGCACGAAGCGAGCGAGGTTCAGGTCGCCGTTCTTAGCCGCCACGTGAACCAGCGACATCATGTCGTGCTGGCGGTCACGCACGCGCAGCATGCCTGGCACCTCCTGCGCAATGTGCAGCACCTCCGTCAGGTCGTAGGCGTTAGCAGCATCGAACAGCGCCTGCGTGCGGTTGCGCATGCGCACACGAGCCAGGAAGAGCCGCACAACGCCCAGCACACGCGCCATGGCGCGGCGTCGCACGTCCGTCAGCCGCCGAGCCTTCTTCTGCCGGTACACGCCCTGCACCATCACGATCCGCGCCACGGTGCGGCGGTACTTCTGGCGCTGCGTGTGGCCGCGGTAGTTCGCCTGCGCCTTCACGATCCCGCGTCGGAAGCGAATGAACATGCGGCGTCCCATGTACGTGCGCACGGCGCTCTGCACCACACGCGCTGCTGATCGCATCTTCAAGTAGCGCGTGCGTTCGAGCGTCATCCGCGAGAAGGCCTGCAGCGTCACGATCTTCTCCCGCGTGGCTCGGTATTTCTTCGACTCGGCGTGGCAGCGCCACAGAGATTGGAGCAACGTGACCTGATCGCCACGTCGCGTGTACTGCTTGCGGACGCTGTGCATTCGCCAGAGCGACTGCAGCAAGACGATCTTCTTGCGCTCGGCGAGGTACCGCTGGCGGCAGATCACCATGCGTCCAAAGGCCTCGATGCGAGTGGCCATCTTCTTCTCCCGCAAGAATTTGCGACGCACGAGCGAGCGGCGGATCATCGCCTGCGAGTTGATGGTAGCCTCTCGACCCTTCAGATACTCCGTGCGGACCCGATTGGCGCGCACACGGGCCTGGATCATGATGATACGTCGGCGAGCGACCTGGAAACGCCGACGCGCAAGGAAGCCACGGATGACCCGCGCGATCTGCGTCTGCGCCTTGTTGCGCGCCACAGCACGTTGGCGAGCCTTCTTGCCGTACTTCAGACGGGCAAGGAACCCACGACCCACCGCGTGCAACACGATAGCCGCCGTCTTCATCTTGCGATACTTCGTCTGCCCAGCGTAGCCCTTGTACCGCGAGGCGATCACGTTGGATGCGTTGCGCATCTCCAGGAACTCAGCACGCTGTTGACGCATCTTGCGCGCGTTCGCAACCTTGGCTGCCGCATGCTTCTGCTTGAGGAAGCGCTTGCGTGCCAAGTAACGCCGCACCTGCGCGTTGATCTTCGTCGCAGCGGGCGGTGCCGTACGCAGATAATACGCGTACTGACGCGCCGCATTGCCCCGCGCGTGGCTCTGCACCATGATGGTGGCCTTGCGCAGTCGCTGGTATCTGCGGCGCTGCACGAACTGCCTCGCGAGAGCGTTGAGCAACGTGATGCGGCGACGCATGAGCTGGTAGTGGCGCTTGGCTGCGTACATCCGCGCCATCGACTGGATGCAAATCACCTTCTCGCGCATGTCCAGATACTTGCGCCGCTGCTGCCGACACCGCACGTGCTTCTGGATGACCGTGGCGGCTTCGTGCGTGATCTTGCGCGCCTCATTGTCCAGGATGCGCAGCTGGCTATCGCGCAGGAAGACCTTCTTGTGGCCCATCTGCCAGTTCTCACGCGGGATGAGCCGCAGGATGACTGCACAGAAGTCCTTGTCCGCCATGCTGGACCGCTTGGCCTTGGGCACATTGCGCGTGAGGATCTGGTACTTTTCGTGGAACTCGCCGAAGAGCCGACGCACGGGGAAACCGGAGCGTCGGATGCGCACCGTCTCCATGACGCCCAAGTAGATGAGCTGGTTCAGGATGAGTTCGGCATTCCAGCCCTGAGGGAAGCGCAGGTTGTTCGGCTTGACGCAGCGCACGAACGAGGGCGCCGTGGCCTTCAGCTCCACCATCAGGTTGGCCATTTGGTCGCGGAATTTGCGGCCCACCGTCATGGTGCCCGTCATTTTGTTGCCTGCTTTCCGGATAGGCTTCCGCGGGTTAGCGGCAGCACCACCTGCGCCACCTTGAGCCACGGGGAAGAGCTTGCGCAGGAACTCGCACTTCGAGCTGTCCATAAGCGAGATGAGGTCGTTATGGAGCGAGTCGTCGTTCTTCTCCAGGAACCCCGTGACGTTGTACGTGACCTCGCCGGCGTAGTGATGGATCACGAACTCGTCGTTGGAGAACCGCGGCTTGGAGTAGTAGATGGCTGTGCCTTCGGGCACCTTCCCCTTAGGCACATGCGTTTGATGCAGTTTCTGGATGAAGTTTTCGTCGCTCGCACGTCGGCCAAGCATGGCCTGCTCGTCCAGCAGCGGCAGAATACCTAGCGGCTTCTTGTCGATGAGGTCGAGACACGGACCATTGTCCTTGAACTCCAGTCGCGAGAAGTCGATGCCTTCCTCCACGTACACCTCCTGCTCGTACACGAACACGTGCTGGTTGAACTGCTGCTGGAGCATCTCGTTCGTGTAGTTGATGCACAGCTGCTCGAACGAGTTGACCTGCAGACTTTCGAAGCCGAAGATGTCCAGGATGCCGATGAACTTGGCCCCTGCACCCACACCGGCACCTCCACCCACCTCGGACGTCGACTTGTTGATCTGAAACACAAGCCAGTCGAAGATCTTGCTGAAGATGTCCTTAGCCAGTCCATTGCGCGACTTCACAGACTCCACGGACGTGAGCGCGATCTCTGCGACAGACCCACGCGCGCCGGCCGACATGGTGCGCTTCGTGAGCGCGAACTCCAGCTCGTCGGCCGTGACCATCATGAGCTCCGCCAGGTTCGTGACGTCCTCCGGGTGGGCGATCTGCGACTCGTACTTGGCGTTCTCGGTGAATTCCATGTTGCCAAGGTGCAGCACGCAGGCCACAAGCCGGAAAATCGTTTTCTGCAGATCCGACGCGATGCCCACGGTACCCATGGCCTCCACGAGCTCCTTGAAATCTTTCTTGTCGTTGATCTCCGCCACCTGGATGCAGTTGCCCTGGTTCAGGTAGTAGAACTCGCTCGCGGGCTTGAGCTTGAGCGCCGTCTTCTCCTCGGCCGGTAAACCAGCGCAGAGCTGGTAGAAGATGTGGTAGTTGCGCTCCGCCTCGGCGCTGCCCACGATGCGGCTCTTCTCCAGCAAAAAGTGGCTCGTGGTGGCCCCCGAGATGGTGCCGTCCGCGTGGTAGAAGATCTTGATGAACTTGCCGAAGCGACTGCTGTTGTCGTTGCGGATCGTCTTGGCGTTGCCGAACGCCTCCAGCAGCGGATTACTCTGCAACACGCACTGCTCCACGGACGAGCCACCGGTCTCGCTCTTGGCGCCGCTCTTGGGCGCCTTCTTGCCGATCTCGGAGATGTTGGCCAGGTACTAAAGCACCGCAAAGACACCCAAACAACGAGGTCAATCAATGAGCAGCACCGCATACTCCGATGGGGAAGAAGAACGCACCCGCATGATGTACTTGGAGGCCTCGGTCTTGCCGGCGCCACTCTCGCCCGACACGAGGATGGACTGGCACTTGCCATCCTTCTGCAGCGCGTGGTAGGCGCCATGCGCCGTGGAGTACACGTGCGGCACGGGGTTGTCCAGCTTCCCGATCGAGTCCAGCTCGGGGAAGTTGTACAGCATCGGGATGTTCTTGTACGGGTTGATGGAGATGAGGATGTCGCCTGTATACGTCTGCATCCGTAAAAGAAGCGCAAGTGCGCATTGCAGGTGAGTGACTGCGAGTATACCAAGGCAGCAGCACAAGACACGGACGTACGTAGATGTGGTCTTCCAGGTAGCGACGCCGCAGCAGATCCAGCAGCGGCGCCTCATGCAGGTTGTCCATCTCGGCGATGTTGTCCAGGTCCATGGAGTGCGTGGGGTCGTAGGGGTGCACCTGCTCGAAGGAGAACTGCTGCTCCGCGTCCGCCTCGGGCAGCAGCACGTGCAGCTTCTCGCCGTCATCTTCAACCACCGTGCCCAGCTGCCACACGTTGCGCGGGTCGGGGCACCACACCTTCTCGCCCTCGCGCCGCGCCGTGCGCTTCCCGCCACCGCCCTCGGTCGCCATCGCTCTCGCTTACGGTGGCTGCAGACAGACCGGCAGGGGGCAGAGAGAGAGAGAGAGAGAGAATGCGGCCTTGCCGTTCTTCCTTCGCAGCGTCAGGGGCCTCGGAGCAAAATGAACCCCACGCGCAGATCCCCTCTCCTGATTTGGGAGGTCTACGCTCTGGAATAAGTAGGGCGCGCAGCGGCTAAAACATGGAGGAAAATCCAAAGACACCGTTTATTGTGGATTGTAGCGACGCTATTCGCTACGTGGGTAAACAACCTCGTGGATCGGAATAAAACCTCGACCAATCACAAGCATGGGTTCACTCGAGCGTGGTGAGCTTCCGCCCAGTCACAGCTCGCTGCGATTGGATAAAACCAATTATGAGAACGTTTGAACCAATTAAAAACGTGGAAAGTGTTCAAAAATCATGCGAGGATAAACTCAGGTCAGCGTGCGACAATCAAAAGCAACGTACTGAAATAGCGTACAGTCGCCTCGCCATTCACCACCCAAGCGAAATGGACGTGATGCACTGGCAGATGGGCGAGCTGGCCTGCGCGACCCAGTATCGCCTGCTTGCGGGCGATGCGGCGGGCGCGTACAAGAGCGGACTCGTGGCGCGGGTGGGCGTGCCTAGCGAATACGTGGCGCCGTTGGTGGACCGCGCGTTCGCGCTGCACCCCGCCATGTACAGCGTCTTGCCAGGCGGTGGCGACGCGGAGCAGGACAAGACTCTTCCGGACTTGATCGTACGTTGATGCAACCGCTTGAGAGGTAGCTTGCAGCACCTCACATGTCTCTGTCCTCGTCTTAACGCTTGCGGTGGCTGCTTGATGTGGGCGTTTGCAGTGGGACGAGTACGAGAACTTGGACTGGAAGAGCATTCTGTCAGGCAAGGTGGTGGCCAACGCCTACTGCGTGCGCAAGGGGCTGTCTCGCAAGGCGCAGCTGTCTATCTACCTGTCCAAGTACATCATGAAGCATCCGAACTGTCACTTGAGCAAGGCGCTCCCTCGGACGCTGGTGGTGGACACGTGGGAGGCGTATGACGACAGCATGGCTCAATTCGGCATCTCCTTCCGCCAGCGATTGGACTCGTGCTTGTGGGAGGTGCGGCAGGCGCTCGAGACGGAGAACAAGACGTGGATCATGAAGCCCAGCGCCACGAACAAGGGCGCGGAAGTCAACGTGGTCACCAGCTTCACCAAGTTGCGCGGCATCGTGAACGAGTGGACCGACATCCGCGAGTGGGTGGTGCAGGAGTACATCCAGCGTCCGCTGCTGCTCCGAGGTCGCAAGTTCCACATCCGCGTGTATGTGCTGGCACTCGGCGGCCTGAAGGTGTACGTGTACCAGCACTGCCTGGTGCTGTGTGCTCTGGAGCAGTACCGCGAAGCCGATACGGACAACAACTATTCGCACATCACCAACACTTTCCAGCAACAGAGCCACCCGGATTTCGTGGAGAGCGAGTGCGTGCTGTTGCTGGATGATCTCGAGGAGATTCTTACCGAGCAAGGCATCGACGACGCTGCTGGCAAGAAAGCCAAGATCCTTGCGGACATTGGTCACATCACTGCCGAGACCTTCGACGCGTACAAGGGCGAGTTCTCCGTCTTCCAGCCGCTGCCCAACTGCTTCGAGGTCTATGGCGTAGACTTCATGGTCGACGAAGGTTTCAACGTGTGGCTTCTGGAGTTCAACCCCGGCCCGGACTTCAAGCAAACGGGCGAACGGCTGCACTTCGTCATTCGCGATCTCATGGAGGACACGCTGAGTGTGGTCACGAATGAGTTCTTCGCCAGCGACAAGACGGCGGCTGCGAACAGCGAGAAGGACGCCATGGGCGCGTACGCGAAGGTGTACGACCAGCAGTGGGGAGCGCTGTCGAAGAAGCCCGCGTCTATGAAATTCGTAGACTAAAGCGCGAGCCTAGACGGCAATTCTTCATGCCAGCCCATTCTATAGAGATCCAACACAACAAGCTGAGTTCCTTCGGATACGACCTCGATGCCATCAAGGGCAAGGAAGCTCGTCCGTTGTTTGCGTTCAAAAATATCTGCTGGTGGTGGACCGCGCTTCTCCTTCCCGAAGATACGAACTGGTCGCAGATGACAAGAAGCCAATGCCCTTGGCCGCTGAAGAGAGTAAGTTCGTCCCCGATGCTGCCGCTGACAGGATGTTCGACCCCGTGGAGCCCGACAACAGGTTTTGCAGCTTCAGAGCCGAGGGTTGTGAGCTCGTCCCGTCGTCTGTTATCGCCCTCTCATGAAACAGACTCGTGCTGTTCGTTCGGCTTCGTGTCTCCGACGAGTCGTCCTCACTAGAGCGCGAAATCGACGACAAAGTGCGTTGGAATCGTCGACGAGTCGAGGGCACCGGAAGCAGCGAAAATCTGGCGACGGGCTCTGCAATCCGAGCCAGTGGTCGGGTGTCCTGGGCGCCAATGATGATTGCTTTCCCGTCTGATCATAGCAAACACAGCAAGAAAGTTAGTGCCTGCTCAGAAGTATTGCGCGCAGCAAAATGACACACCCCGCCAACTTACTGATTTTGTTGATGTCGTTCGATTCCGACAACGACGAAAAGAGCAGGCGACTCTTTCGAAACTGGAGCACCACGTTTTCGATCAACTGGGGCCCGTAGATCTCCCAATCCACTGGGTCGATAAACTCTTGCATGCGCTCAAAGAGGCCTTTCAGCTTCAGCAGTCCCGGAGAGCACTCTTCTGGATTCAACTCGTCGCCCCAGCCAAACCGAATGAAGTCGGAGAAGCCGAGAGTTGCCCGAACGAAATACATGTCAAAAAGAAACTGCTGGATGCAGCACTCGCCGAAGTTCAGCACCGAATCCTTCTGGGTTGCCTTCGCGTCAACAAGCAGAGAAACTGCAGCATCGTAGACCGCGGCGCTGGTGATGGTGAGCTGGTCCACCAGCACCTCGCGAATCGTGCGCTGCATCAGCTTGATTTGTTCTTCCGCGCCAATGGAGCTCCGGATCATTTGGTTCGCGTCGTCTAAGCTGTAGCAGCACGAAAATAAGAAGCTCGACACTGTTGGCGTTTCGCACCAGGGCAGCCACACTTTCTCTTCTCCAAGCGCCATTTCTGCTTCCGAAGAGGAGTCATCCGTGTCTCCGCCACCAAAGCCTTCATCGGAAATCACCTGCTCTACCCAACCTTCATGGGTAGCAATCCAGTCCTGCATGTAAAAGTAGTCATCAGCGTCACACCAGTACGGTGAATACAAATTAATGGGGAAGGAGGGGGTAGACAGGGAGCGCACCTCGTTCGTGGAGTCGTATTGCTCGATCTGCATCAGCTCGCGCAGTGGCTGAATTTTCTGCTCAAGAAGCAAGATAGCCCACGCTTCGCAGTATTTCTTCGACATACCGTGCAGCACGTTGACGAAAAGCTGCGGGTACGACGCCTTCCTCTTGATCTCACAGACGAGATAGAAGGAATGAAATCCTAGAGCATCCACGCGCTTCAGTTCTTCGTCGATGAAGCACGGGGTTGAGTTTTCCACGTCCGCGAGGATTTCCTAACGAAAGCAAAAGGTTAGCAAAATACGAACCACCGACACAACTGCAAGGCGAAGATGCACCGTACCTGCCATGCGCTTGCCAACTGCTTCTTTCCCACGACGCCATTATCGGCATACTTGTCAAACACAGGCCGAACGCTCAGTAGTGACGGGTCTCTCTCAGGAATCGAGACACCGACTGTGGTTCCTGGGAACAACTTGTCCATTTGGCCAGGGAATCCAGCCACGATCCCCGCAAAAATATTTGAAATGCCCAAGAAGATGCCGGGATCTTGAGCCAGCTCGCCGCTGTCACCTTGGTTTGCGCAAGCCTGACGGTCTCCGAAGAGTGGATATTCTTGTTCGAAGAACACCACCATCTTGAGAAGAGTGCGCAAGAATTCTTCCGTCAGGACGCTCTGCAGATCGCTCGCATCCAGGTCGGCTGCCTTCTTCTGGATGATTTCAAAGTAGTCGTAGAATTTGACGCTTTGTAATCGGTAGTCACTTCGAGGATTGCCAGCTCCCATCTCGCCCAGATTCCCACGGATTTGAGTCTTGATTGCCTCGAGGGCCTCGACAAACGAATTCTGCACCAAATCTCGCGTCCTCTGTCGAAATGCTTCCGCAAAGAGGACCGAGAAAACTGACTCAACGGGGGAATGCGGTTCATCCCCTCGAAGCCCCGAAGGCGTCGAGTTCCCACCACGAACAACGTGACTCCACAACATAACATTGCAGCAACCCCCGTTTGCTTTGCTGGCGGCACTCAGTTTGGCTTGCACTTGCGACAGCAGCGAGATCGAGCCGATGCTTGATATAAGCGGCGACGCCACTTCATTGATCTACAACACACGCATTTGCATGGTTAGGAAGACTGGTGTGCATACGGACGGGAAGAGTAGGACTCCTCGATAGCGCACCTGTAGTTGCTCTCTTCGGAACCACGCGTTCAGCATCTTCAGCAACTTCCCCGACGATACAAACTTCTCCAGCCCATCCTTGAAACTCAGCGGCAACTCGAATATCGAGGTCAGCAAGCCACTGCTGCTGCCATTGCCGAATATGTCCTCCGTCTGCGTCATGGTCGTGCTGATGGTCTTCAGAATGATCATTAACATTCGCTGCTTTCGAGAGAATGTCTGCACTGATCTCTCTTCGCTCTCGCTGTCGTGGTCTTGAGCCATCCACTTTGAGCGAGCACTCAAAAACATCTCAAATAACTCGTCGACACCAATAGGCGGCTCGCTCAGCACAGCCAGCGTGCACAAGCTCTCAGCATAAAAACGGTTGTCTTTTCCTCGACAAGTCAAGTATCTTTTGGCGCACGCCACCATTCTCTGCCATCGCATTTGCACAGAACGACCACAGATTTTAGCGTAAACTCAACTGGCGAGTCCCGATAGAAGCATTGCCAACGTACTGGTCGAAAGCACTGAATGCAGGTCCATTGCGCCGGAAGAAAGGGGAATTCCTGCTCCGCCGCGCTCATCTCGGGCTCGCCACGGATCTCGTTCGAGCGCTGATACAGCTGCAGCGCCTGGAGCGTCTCCCCTGCGTCTAACAGCTGCCACATTTTCTCCGGCATCTCCACGAGAAACGCCACCTTCTCCGCAACAGTCGCATGGTCCAGTGAATCCCCTCTAGGCGCACAAGCTTCCTCGGGTTCCTTCTCTGCGATTGCGTCCGCACAAGTCTCCGGCGCTAGTGCGCTCGTTAATGCCTCCTCCATTCGTTTCCACTTCTCGGGCATCTCTTTCAAGGACACTTCAAGACGCAAGGCCGCCGAGTGCATATTCACGATCTTGTCCGCCGACTCGATCAGATCGCGGTAGCGCACGCCAATCATCTTCTGCATTTCCAGCGTCTTGTTTTCCTTTTCTTTTCTAGAAAAGACAAAGGGATCACACACAGCATAGCATTAGGACGTCAATACAACGCAGAGTCGTTCCTCTCCGTCCGTATGTAGACGATGTCCACAGAGATCGTGCACGGAAAGCGCCGTACGAACCTCGTTCTCTCCAGCAGGACCTTCGCATCTGCGATGGAGAGGCGGCGCAGGAAGTCCGCGGTCTCGTCCGCCCGTCGCTCGCCGCCGCGTGCGCTCGCCATCGCCGTCGCCATTGCCGCGTGCTCTCGCTCGCTCGCTCCCCTCTTGCTTCACGTTGTTGCTTGAACTAGTGACCAACACTCCGATTATGGAGGGGGTGACTAACCGGTCCAGATCGAGGCTGCAGCGGTTAGAAATGCTCATGAACCGCACTAAGATTACCGCCATTTAGAATTTAGAAACGCCATTTGGCAAGCGGAGCGATGGTAAATGCCGTCTGCGGTCGCAGCGAGCGGCGCCCGAACGCCGCAGCGAGTGACGGCGGAGCGTCGGAGGGCGAGGCGGAGGAGTGCTCGCCGTCTGCGCCTCATACGAATCCCCTTCTAAGGGGCCAGAAGAGAGCCAACACGGTAAGTGACGTCCGCTTTTGCTGCGAGGGAGGAGTGTCTTCTGTTTCGTGAGCTGAGCGTTGTCGATACGCCCTGGGCGTTTGCAGTTGCTGTCGGATTACAGCAGCGACGATGAGTCAGGCAGTGCAGATGATCGTGACCGCCAGAAAGTGGTGCCTGCGGCATCCATTTGGCAAACAGGCGGGCTGCTGGACCTCGCAAACGCCGACGGTGAGCAAGCAGGCAGATGGATAGTCTTGTCGATCTGTCCGCGGACTCGAAGTAAAGTGAGGCTAAACCCTCTATTTTCTGTGTTCTCGTGGCAGTAAAAATGAACAACATCCGGCGATACTTGCGAGCGGCGCGGTCGTTATATGAGCTGCAGTTCCAGATGAAGCGCCCTTCCGCCATTTTGAAAATGAAAGCCAACTCGGTAAGAGCAACCCTCATTCGGGAAGACTCTTACTACCCAGTTCCACCCAACGCTCGTGCTGACACTGACCTGCTCTTGTGTGACGGATGGTGACAGTACGGGCTGAAGAGCCGCTCCACGTTTGATGCGTTGGCAGCGTTAAAATCTCCGTTGCGTGCGCCCCAGGTTCTTGGTAGGTGTACTTGCTACAGCAAGGCCTTATGGGGATGGCGTCCCCAACGCCACGTCGAATAACGTGTCATGCGGTCACGTGTAGATGACTGGACCAGCCTTGAAGTTGGCATCTTCGAAGAGGCCTACGAGCGGTTTGGGAAGGATTTCCATGCTATCGCAGCGCAGGTAACGCGATAGATGACGCTCGTGGATGTGTGTCCTATCTCATTCTTGCTATGCTTCTTGCCTTGTTTATAGCTCACCAACAAAAGCGTGAAGGACTCCATTGCGTTCTACTATATCTGGAAGAAACACGGCGCGTGCTCCAAGACTCGATACCCGGAAGATGATGGGAATCTGTCGGACGATTTTTTACCTGAGCCTGAACCTGACGTGTCCAGCGAAACCCTCAAGCGGATGGATCGTCTACGAAGTAAGTGCAACCAACGCCTTTTCCCCATGCCAGTCAGATGAGATGCGCAGCTCAATCTCGTGGGTCTATGAACGTTGCGGAATGCTTGTAGAGCGACAAATCTACGTGCAAGACTACCTCGATGCCGCGCGAGCTATGTACGGCCCCAAGCCAGCGCATGCGTCTGGGCATAAGAGACACAAGGTCTCGGATTTTGGGTTGCAGCGCGTCCCAACCTTCCAGCAAGCTCTTCGAGGGCTGTCACCACTGCGTCTGCCATCTGTGTTGGGTGCGTTCTCTTCCTCTTGTCGATGCATTATTCAATCCGGCATCTAACCGCTTGTGGCTCGTGATGGCAGACTCGTGGACTCCCTTTGAAATCCGCGTGTTCGAAGTCGCGATCGAGTGCTACGGCAAGGAATTCCACCAAATCGCCGACGTGGTAAGTGTTTTGGTGCCTTCCTATCAGCACGGGGATTGCGATGGCTGCTTCTAACTTGGACTGCTTGAACGGCTGGCTGGCCGTTGTTTTCGCAGATTGGCAGCAAGAATTGCGGAGACGTCATCGCGTTCTATTACATTTGGAAAAACGATTCGCATTATCAGGTTGTCAAGAACCGCTGGGAGAAGAAGAACGAGCCTCGCACATCCAAGAAGGCATCTGCTCCCCCAGCCGACGCGAAACCCAAATGCACGTGACCACCGCGGTTTTTCTTCGGAGTGTGTTGGGGGCAATCCGCTTGCTCTCACCTCCGTGTCCGCCGTTCTCGGAGTGGGAACACTGCATGTAGAAAGAGCGGCTGTATTCAATCAAAGACACAGACCCTGGACTGTTCTACACGATCTTGCACCCATCGCGCGCAGCCGTTTAGTCGATGGAGATCACCTCGCGCTCCACGATCAACCCTTCCTGCGGGTAGTTCTGGAGCGTCTTACAAGCGGCGCACACCCACGAGGCCGGCGGGAGCTCCTTCATGTTGATGCAGTACTTGTGGAACATGCGGTTGCACATATCGCACAGCACCAGTTGGTCGTCGTTTTCAGCTTGCGAACAGATCTCGCAATTCTCCGTGTCCATCATGTACGAGCGGGATTGGTACGCCACGGGATGCGTCGTCCCCGGCTCCTGCTTGTGCAGCTGCTTCTGCTCCAGCAGTTTGATGTTGCGATACACCTGGAAGCCATGAAGCGCGTGCCCAATGTTCTTCAAGTCCAGTTTCTGGTTCATGAAGAAGGGGAAGTCCACGCGCAGCGCCTTGAAGCCTTGCACCTGGCGCTGCTCCAGCAGTCGCGCCAGAGCGACGAACTCCGACGGACGCGCGCGGTTCTTGCCGAAAATTTGCACCAAGCTCTTCTTCGCGTCCACCGTCAGCCATACGAACTCGTCCGTGACAAAGTCCTCGGCGAGCATGTGCAGCTCCATCAGGTCGCAGACCACTTGCCAGCAGGTGAACGAGCCCAGCACGTTCTCCTGGAACTTGCGCATCGTCTCGAAGATGCCCTCGGACGTCGTGCAGCGCTTCACCGCCACCGTGCAGTCGTCGATGTTCTGCAAAAACTGCTCCAGCGTCTCCAGGTAGGCGGCCACCGTGAGGTCACGGTCGCCCGCCAGGAATTGGTTGTCATCGCCGCGCTTTGCCAGCGACAACAGACTATCAAGTAGCACAGCAACACAAAGTCAGCCAACAGCGTTGGTAAGGAAGCACGCTTGCAGCAAAAAGGCAGGTGGATAGTAACAGGTAGCATGGTTACCGTTTCTTGAAGACGGGAAAGTCGTCGGAGCTCGGAATGCCATTCAGGCGATCAAACGTCTCCAGCTTGTTGCAGAACCGGAAGGCCACCGCCATCCACAGCACTTCGCGAAGCCCCAGCCGTCCTTGGTGGGATTGCTGCCATCGAAGGACATGCTTGCGAAGATACGCCGTGCTACGATCCAGCTCACGGTAAATGTTGCACGTTGCTGCAAGTATAACAAGAAAAATCAGTATCAAACGGTTTCCTCCATCCTCCCCATTGCTACTGCGTTCTCCGTCCACTTACAAAACTTGATCAGACACGTGTCCACGCGCGGCACATTGTTGTCGATGGAATAACTGCACGTCCAATCAATTGAGACCAACAACGTTACTGTCAATTCGCCGCAAAGCATCAATACCACTCAGAACAACGCGAGTTTGGGCGGCTTGTGTTTCGTACCTGTGCCACATTCCGTGGCGCTGATACACAAAGTCGTAGAAAGTCAAGGCGCCGAGCCACCAGCTCTTGTAGCCGTTGCTGTCCGCGCTGTCCAGCAACTGGTCCCCAAGGAAATTGAGCGAGCGGCGCTGGCGCTTCGCCGGCTCCAAGGCGTCACTCTTGGATCGCTTCGACGACGAGGTCTCCTGGCCAGCGCTCAAGCGCTGCTTCCTCTGTCGCAGATACGTGGACTCGCACTCCTTGCTACATACAGGCACCGACGGGATGCGCTTCATGGCGTTGGTGGTCATGTACTCCGGGTTGGAGGTTTGGCACACGTAGCATTCCATCGGATCTGCCACCTGGGTCCTCGCCTCCCCCTTGGGTCGCATCCCCTTCTTCTCCAAATACTTGGTCTCGCACGCCATGGAGCACACGGGGACAGGCGGCGCCTTCTTCACCGTGTTGGTGGACATGTACTCCGGGTTGGGCATGCGACAGATATAGCACTCCGCCAACGTCAACCCGCCTGCCGGCGCGTCCGCGAACGCTTCATCCGTGGCAGCTGCAGCATCGCCGTCCTCGCTGTCCGTGGCATGCGCGCTGCTGGCGCCGCACTTGCTGGAGCTGTCGTTGAACCAGCGGCTCAGCTCGAAGTTGCCCCCAAAGCTCGCCATCTCCCGTCCGATTAAGCCTACCGCGTGGTCAACGTTGACTTTTCGATGCTTCGCGCCTACAGCCAATTGTGAGGCGTTTTGCCGCCGGACGCGAGGAATACAATTTGTCTCCGCATAAGTCCGATATTGGTCGCGATCTTTACATGGTGCTAGAGAGCATTTTCTGGACAACGAAGTGCTTCATAACTGCACGGCAGATCCAATGGCATCAGCATCAACGTGACCCAGTTTTGATGGAGCCAACCAAATCAACGCATTCAAGATACGGTAAGTGCAACGTGTGAATATTTTTGTGGTAGTTTTCGTAAAGATGGTGCACCTGCGCAGGTGGCAAATGCACAGACGCCAGTTGTCATCGGCGCGGAGATTCATGCAATCTCAATCCTGTCCCCAGTATGGGAGTCACCACGTCTGAACTCGAGGTGGCAGCCTCTTCTGTGTTGTCCGGACTTGCCAGGCTCCTCCCACGAACCTATGCGAAGGTTCGAATGTCGTGACGTACCGTGACCGTAACCGCTTACGCGTTCAGCTTGGTCTTCAGGATCTGCTCGAGTTTGACAATGTCGGCGCTGAAGCCACGGATGCCCTCTGCAAGCTTCTCCGTGGCCATGGCATCCTCGTTCATGCTCAGACGGAAGTCCTTCTCGGCGTACGAGATCTTCTCGCCGCTGTACGCCTTCGCGGACTCCTCCTCGTCCAGCTTCTTCGCCAGCTTGTCGGTGGACTTGGTGAGCTCCTCCAGGAGGTTGGGGGAGATCGTCAGACGGTCGCAGCCAGTCAGCTCCGTGATCTCGCCAATGTTGCGGAAGCTAGCGCCCATCACGATCGTCTTGTAGCCGTACTTCTTGTAGTACTGGTAGATCTTGGTCACCGACACGACGCCAGGGTCTTCGTGCGACTCGTAGCTGGACTTGCCCGTCTTGGCCTTGTGCCAGTCCAGAATGCGGCCCACGAAGGGCGAGATCAGCGTAGCGCCGGCCTCGGCACAGCCCACAGCCTGCGCGAAGCCGAACAGCAGCGTCATGTTGCACGAGATGCCCTCCTTCTGCAGCTGCTTGCACGCCTGGATGCCCTCCCACGTGCTAGCGATCTTGATCAGAATGCGGTCCTTGGTAATGCCGGCCTTCTCGTACAGCTCGAGAATGCGGTGAGCGCGGGCAATCGTGGCCTCCGTGTCGAAGCTGAGGCGCGCGTCGACCTCCGTCGACACGTAGCCGGGCACGATCTTCAGGATCTCCAGGCCGAAGTTCACCGACAGCTTGTCGATGATGTAGCCAAGACGGTCCTTCTCCGAGACGTCAGCGGGGAGGCCCTTGCCATAGGCAACGGCGTCGTCCACCAGAGACGAGTACTGCTCCATCTGCGCGGCCTTGAACAGCAGGGACGGGTTCGTGGTCGCATCCTGCGGCTTGTACTTGTTGATCTGCTCGAAGTCGCCCGTGTCAGCCACCACCGTGGTGAACTGCTTCAGCTGGTCCAGCTGGGACGCGTCGCGCATCTTCTTGTTCGGGGAGGCGGGCATCTTCGCGAGCGATAGATTGGGTTGGGTTGGGTCGGGTCGGATGGACGGAAGGGGCTGGAGCTTGCTTGAGCTTCACCGCGCGAATTCGAAAGTGAGTGAGGTGAGGCGATCCAATCCCGCCAGCCAAGCTACAATGCGAGCGAGTGAGGGGCTGCCAAGAATGGGCTGCCTGGGGCGGACACCCTCCCCTGGCAACGGACGAACGTACCCCGTGGCGGGTTCGCATGCGACAAGCAAATTCGCCACAACCCGCTGTTTACCGACATTTTGTATGCAGCAAGCCCATCATGTCGACACGGGCCGGCCCGTGGGCGTCGACGGGCCTGAATCTATTAAGCAAACCCGTTGCTGCTTGAAGACACAAACAGCCCAGTCAGGGCTAGGGGATTGTGTTGGAGGAGGCGAATGACGCGGCGATGACGTTGACGGTGGGCAAGATGTTTACCAAGATGACTACGCATTTGTATGGGACAGAATGAGCCATGATGACCAAGCGACCGTCTCGATCTGCGAGGCGCGCAAATCATCAACATGGCTCCGTGGCAGTTGAACGCAACCTAACATTGCCAGAGCCAACGAAGATCGGAGACAACGAACGATCACAGTTGTTGCAATCCAAGCGTGGGCGGACGCCATTTGCGGTGGGATGAGTGAGGTACGTCGATTGCTTCAGTTTAGAAATGCATATCTCTATATCGTGCTTGCTCCTACCACCGGTGGAGGCCCTGCCCTTGCGGTGTGGTGGCTGCATCTCGCGCTATCCGTGCTACAGAATCTTCGCAAACATGGAGGTAGACTTCTCGTACATGCCGAAGAAGACGAAGCCGCCGATGCTGATCCACATCGTGCGAGGGCCCACACCGGAGAACAGACGCTTCACGCCTTCCTCCTTGTACACGCGCGAAAACGTGTCCAGAGTGCCGTGGTACTGGACTCCCTTCGCGTCCTTGCCCAGCATCAGCCGCGTCTTCACCACGTCAAGCGGAGTCGTGATGCAAGCCGCCACACCGCCAGCAATTGAGCCGCAAACCGCACCCTGCAGTGAGCTCACGGGAGCGTTCTGCTGCGTCGACCACTTGTACTGTTCAAATACAGACGCGCGCGAATTGTTCCCACGTGTTAGTCTTCCTTCGATAGCATACATCCGACGGCGATGCCTGTATAACCCCACCTTGAGGCCTTCCCACAACGGGAACTGGATGAATGAGAAGGGGATCTCGCGCGCGATCATGCTCCAATAGCCGCGATAGAATCCGGCAATACCTTGGGCTGAGCGAATGGCATTGAGAGCCTCTGGGAGCGACTGATACACTCCAGTCTGCATGCGTTGCTTCACGATCTCTGTCGGAGTACGCACCAAGCACGCAGCCTGCAACAATAAGCGCAAAGGCGCACAGAAATCAGCGCGTGCACACATCGCCAGACCACACGGTCCAAAACTGCACATACCATTTCGCCAGAAGCAGCAGCAGTCATGTGCACGAGAGGGGAGTGCTTCTGCTCCGGGGCGTACATCCCAATCAGCCTCTTCGACGTTTCATAAGTGCTGAAAAAGAGCGCGCCTGCCAGACAAATCACCAGGTGTTAGTTAGATCTGCAACCAAACACCATGTCCAAATGGCATCAAAAGAACCCCGTACCCCCAGGAGCGGATCCAGCAGCAGCAGCAGACAAGCCCGAGTACACGCCGCGGAATCCACCAGCTTTGAAGAACCCCTCCGCCGATTGCAGCCGCGTCTTGATGGTGTCGAGGGGGAAGAGGGCGATATCCACAGACGTCCCTGCTACAGCGCCACCCTTCACGCAGCAGCAAGCAACGCAATAAGAGACACTTCCATTGGCTCCGCGTTTACGACGCCAATCACGTGACGTACCAGCAGCGCCGGGAAGAACCCCCTGCCTTGGGGCTCGTCGTTCGCCATCTTCGTCGCGCACTTCACGTCAAGCAAAACGGTCGGTGGAAACGGACACGGAGCTGTTTGCGTGTGGTTGACGTTCGACCTTTGACGCCCCTAATAGAAGACCCTTTTACCCACTGCAATACCGGTATTTCTGAAACGGCATTGGTAGCGTCGAGCAACTTGTTATCGACGTCAAAGTCCATTTTAGACGGTGTGCTGACATCATTTGATAGGGATCGGTGTGTGACATGCGCCTGATCACGGATCAAATGCAATTCAGGACCGGTACGATACCGATACCATCTCAGCATTTCAGGTTAGTATACCGGAATCTGTACCGGTTCCTGTGTTGCAATGAAAACAGGCCAATTCCATTTTGAATCGATGAAAGCTCAAATGTGAAACCGGTACGAATACCGACTCCGAGCTGTTGCAAAAAGAGGTGGCGGCTGGGCTGTCTGTCAATCCAGGTGGTGGCGTCGGGAAGAAGCAGCTTCTGGAGCGCCTAAGGCCTCATAGATCGCGCGGGCAGCCATGGGGATCGTCGATCGGATCAAAGAGATCGGTACGCTACTCGCTGTTGTCCGACGCATGTCCTTCCTCCCCGTGTGTGCATTAAAAGCGTCGCATTACCAGCATGAAGACCGATTCCTGATCCTTTTGCTGGGAAACATGAGATCCGCTTCACGTATGATGCATGCAGTTGCTAACGTACTGCCTCTTGTCTCTCGAACTTCACTGCAGAGGATGAAATGAAACGGACGCAGAAGAATAAGGCCACGGAGGGACATCTTGGCCATCTCAAGGCCAAGCTCGCGAAGCTGCGCACGGAGGTGCGGTCATTGTAGTCCATTGCATTGCTAATGTTGACTGGCGAGTGGCGTTGCTGACCGCGTTGCAATGTCATATCGGGGAAAATGCAGCTTCTCGAGGGCGAGAAGACTAGCGGCGGCGGTGGAGAAGGTAGGCATCCTTTCCTTGTGGGTTTTCGGTGGAGGGAGGTCTTTTGGCTCTGGAGCTAACGTAGTATTGTATGTCTCCTCTTAAGGCTTCGATGTGGCCAAGAGTGGCGATGGTCGAGTCGCGCTGATCGGTTTCCCTAGTGTGGGGAAATCGACCATGCTGAGGTATTTGCCCGTCTATTAGCCAGGCTCCTCTGCTTTATAGCAATGACATGCGTTATGCTAACCTGGAGACGCGTGCTTTCGCGTGCAATAGCCAGCTGACCGAGACGCAATCGGAGACCAACGCCGTGGAATTTACCACCTTGACGTGCATTCCCGGCAATTTGATCTACAACGACGTCCGCATCCAGGTGAGTCGTCGCATTACAGCACGATTGCTATTGTGCCCCATTCCCAGGACTGCTGCGTGGACTCAAGGGTTCTTGCTGTTTTTGTGGCGATGCAGTTGTTGGATCTCCCGGGTATCATCGAAGGTGCAGCGCACGGTCGAGGGCGTGGGCGAGAGGTGATTGCTGTGGCCAAGTCCGCGGATATGATCCTCATGGTGCTGGATGCCGGGCAAGAAGCTGGCAACCGCCATCGTGAGATCCTGGAGAACGAGCTGGAAACCGTCGGGCTGCGACTCAACCGTCAGCCGCCTGATATCTACTTCCGGAAGAAAAATGGCGGCGGAATCACCTTCAACAGCACGCTTCGACTTACCAAGGTACGCGTCCTAGTGCTGATGATGCGGTCGTTTCTTCTGCTGTTCCCCTGATCGACGGGTGGCAACGATCTCCTCAACGCTTCGTGCCATTGTATTCCTGTGACACACAGCTCGGAGATGATCCGTACAAGACGGTGTACAAAATCTTGCACGAGTACAAGCTCCACAACTGCGAGGTGCTTTTCCGTGAAGATTGCTCAACGGACGACCTCATTGATGTGATTGAGGGCAACCGCAAGTACGTCAAGTGTCTGTACGTGTATAACAAGATCGACGTGGTGTCGATCGAAGATGTGGACCGTCTGGCGCGGATGCCCAACTCCACCGTCATCGCTTGTGAGCACGGTGATCGCCCCGCGGTAAGCACCCAGCCTCGACCAGCTCTCTTCTTGTCCATTTGGTTCCTTCTCATTCTGACTGCTGGATCCCGCTTGTTCCCTGATGCGTTATAGCTGAACTTCGACACGCTCCTGGCCAAAATGTGGGACTACATGGGACTTACGCGTGTCTACACCAAACGACGTGGAGAGGTGAGGAGGGGATTCCCATAGCGAGCTGCTTGTGTCGTAGTCGTAGTACTGCTACTGACTCATGAACCTTTGCTCTCGTCGCTCTGTAGGCTCCCCAATTCGACGAGCCAGTGGTCTTAGGCTCGGAGCGGAAGGGTGTCAGCGTCCAGTCTGCCTGTTTGTCGGTACGCTTTGCCTTCACTGAGCGGGAGATGTGTTGGAGCCGTCGAGTTGTGTGGCGCTGACACTTGATCGTTGTGCGCTGTTTCCTTCGATAGATCTCGAAAGACATGCTGGATAACTTCAATTACGCGCTCGTGTGGGGAACCAGCTCCAAGTACAACCCGCAGCGCGTGGGGAAAGAGCACATGCTGCATGACGAGGATGTGCTGCAGGTCATTGTGAAGACGGCCAACCAGCAGAAGCGCGACAAGAACTACAACCAAAAGGTGCAGGCGTACTTCGACAAGTACAAGAAGAAGAAGAAAGCGCTCAAGACCTAGGGCTGCAAGCGAGCAGCTGGACCGCACGGGGTTGGAGATTGACGTGTGTGTTTTCAGCGCAGGAGGAGATAACGACACCTATACCAGCGACTGTTTACAGTTGCAGGGCGACTTCCCCGTTCTGGTCAGCTTGCACTTCTTGGTCGTTTCCTCTCGGCTCTGTTGCAGTATGGGCGTCCCTGGGCGCTGCAGGCTTGAAGAAGTCGTCGCCGCCATGTTGCCACGCAAGTCCATACAGCTGCTTCAGTCGGTCTTGAATTCGCACCAGCGTTCTGTAGTGAGAGAGAGTTCTCGTTAGGTGACATGGTATCCGAAGGTGCGACCAAGCCATTTCCAACCCACTCACGCTTGTTTCATGGGCGGGCAGAGAACGTCGCCGGACGTTTCCGAGTTGTCGACACTTTTCCGCAGATGCTCTAGGACAAACCGCCAGTTCGCAATCGGCTTTCTCGTCACTGGAAGTGGAGTCCTGCGACGAGCATATTAAGTCAGTCTCTCGTTGCTGCGATTGTGACACCCTGGTGTGCAACGTTCGCTTCTTACCAGCAGCGTTGGTTGTACTCGCGACTTTCGCCCAGCCCTCGCAAAGCTCTTCCGTTTGCAGCAAGCAACGACTCAACGAACTGGTCCCCAAAGCGACCGCCAATCCGCGCGACATTCAGCAGTGCTGGTGCCAAACGCGCATATTCTCGCGGTTCATCATGGTGTTCGGTGCCGGTAGCGCGCTTGCGCTTCCGCGATGATCGACGAGCGGATTCGGCGGCTGCAGCGAGAATCGGACGCGGTACTGACGCTAACGGGCTCTCCTCCGCCGCGCATTCCCCATCCAGCTCTACCCGAGTTTGCTCTCGCGGCGGTGGTTCGTGCGCAACTTCGTAGTCCTCCAACAGCTCAGACGGATCTTGCGAAAACCTGCCCACTATGTCAGCGACACCTGCCCAATAGAACCAATAACCAAAGACACACTTACTCGACGTTGCGCAGATTCCGGAGGTGCTGGGGCCATCGAAACTTTCTGTAAATCCGAGGGCACAATTCCACACAAGTCAGTGAAGCCAGCCCTGCCCACGTCCGCGAGCGGCTGCGGTAGACACGCCAGTGCTTTCTTACCGAGCGAACTCATCTACATGCGAGACAGGGGCTTGAATAGGCGGGCCGCTAGGCTGCAGGCCGCGACGAATCGCGACGGTCTCCACGGTCGACACGTGAGACATCACACTGCGGACCAACCACTTGGCCTCCTGGCGCTCGACGGCGGTTGGTCTCTCGCCTGCTTCGTCTCGGAAATCCTCGTCCTCGCTCTCTGCCACGAAGGAGTCTGCAGACAGAAGAGATTGTATCGCGTCTTCTGGTCGCTCCTCTCTCTTGGGATCCGCGTCATCTTGGAATACGCCCTGCTTGATTGCATCGCTGGCATTCGCCTCGCCAACCTCCTCCAGCGCCTCCTCCTGTTCTGAGTCGCTGGCGTCCGCGTCATCTTCCATCTTGTGCTGCTCCCAATGGATCTCATCCTCCTCGGAGTCCGAGAGCTCAACCTTGAGCTCGCCAGCGTCCTCGTCGGAGACTGCAGCGCCGTCCAGCTCGTTGTCTCCAGGGACCGATCGCTCCTCCAAACTCGAGTCGCTGTCACTGTTGCTGTTGCTGTCGCTGTCACTGTCGCTGTCGCTGGTGCTGCTGTTCCCAGAGCTCGAGGCATCGCTGGTGGAGTCGGCGCTCTCCAAACGCACGCGCCTGGCCCCGTCGTCGCTCTCCGTCTCCTCCCCGTCGTCCGGCTTGACGACTCGCATCTCGAATTGAATTGTCGTCCACCACGGCTTTTCAACCAAGCTCGGCCCGGCCCGGCTCGGCTCGTCTTAGCTCAGATAAGCTCCATCGTCTTTCGCTTGAAGCGGCTCGGCTTGGCTTGGAACGGCTCGTTTACGAACGAAACGGTGCTTGGGTCTGACTGGCAGAAACGCATGCGGCGAAAATGACGCAGCTCGGCGTGAAGAATGGCGCGTTGGCGCTCTTCGACGCCGACGGCCGCCCCGCGACTCCAGCTGCACTGCAAGCTGGCTCTGCGGATTCGCAAGTGCTTCGTGGCGGGCTGCGGGCCACGCTCTTGCCGCTCGGCATGCGGCTGCTCCAGGACGCGGGAGTGGCACGCGGCGACGCGTTTATCCTGGTGCTCGACAACGACCGCACGAGCGTCGCGTGCATGCTGGGGGCGATGCAGCTGCAGTGCGTTTGCGCGCTGGTCGGGAAGAGTCGCCTCGCTCTTCTGGATCATGTGCGAGTGCAGACGGGGATCTCCAAGGCGATCACTGTGAATGACACCGTCGGTTCTGTGGAAGTCCGAGACGAAACGAACCCGCAAGCGGCGGGGGAAGCCACGAGCGACGCCGTGGCCGCCTCCTGGCTGCTGAAGCCTGAGATCTCGACCAAGGGATGCGTGTGCATGCTCACATCGGGCAGTGTTGGCCAGCCAAAGGTGGTGGCCTGCAGCTGGGAGCACATGCTGCTGCAAGGAGAGTCGACGCAGCAAGGACTGTTCCCTCAGAATCCCGCACGGATCATCTGCGGGACGTCCATCTCGCACGCGTTCTCCATCAACACCATCTTTGCGCTGTTCACGTCTCCGTATGACGCGCAGTCGGAACTTTGCTTTGCCTCCACCGCCCTGGGGCTCTATTCGCTGCTTAGACAGCGCAGCGAGCTCTTCACGGCGCTGTACGCAACGCCCGGAACATACACCGCACTCGCCGCCATGCCGCCGACTGCGCTGCATGTCGACGTTCCGTACTGCGCGGGCACGCGTCTCTCTCTGCCGCTGTTCCGCAAGATGCGCGACCAGTACGGACTGCAATTGATGCAGAACTACGGCTCGACGGAGATGGGGGACATGGCCGCCTGGTATCTGCACGGGAAGACGTTCGCATCCGAGTCGCGGGCGATGGCGAGCAACGAGAAGCAGCTCTACGTTGGCAGCGTGTGGCCTGGCGTCGAGGTTCGTGTCGACAGCAACGGGGAAGTCACGATGAAGACGCCTTGGCAGGCCATGGGTTACGTCCGAGAGCACGTTCTGCATCGCTTCAACCAGTCAGCGCACCGCACGGCCGATCTGGGCAGCACCACGCGGGACGAGGATGGAACGCTGTGCGTCTGGCTGCAAGGCCGTCTTCGCCCTACGGTCGAGGTGGAGTGGCAGGGTCAGCGCTTGGTGTGCAACCCGAAGGAGATCGAGAACGTGCTCGTCGCGCACCCCAGCGTGTCCGACGCCCTCGTGCTTATCCAAGACCCAGCCAATCGCACGCGGGGCTCCATCTGCGCTCGCGTGGCACTGAAGGATGGCGCTGCCATTTCGCAGGCTGATCTCCAGCACTGGTGCGTTGAGCACAACTTGCCAGCCCTGCGTGACTCTCTTCGCCTCGAAAGCGTCCAGTTCTTGCCCTGCAGTCCCGCCGGAAAGCTCATGTACACCTGATGGGTATGGCAGAACCTGTTCACCGCTTCCATGCAAGAAGGCAAGGCAAGCAATTCTTCGTGAAGGTAGCAATATCAAACGAAAACTAGTGAAACACACAATCAGCTCCCCCTTACACACACAGAGGCTACATCTGCACAACGTGCAGCGCCTTCTCGTCGCACAGCGCGATGCAGTTCGGTTCGGTGGGCGACCATCGGATTTGATTGATGGGCTCGTCCGATTTCAGCAGCACGTAGCTGCTCCAGGCGCCGTCTGTGGGGGCGCCGGGCGCTGTCATCCCGGCGCAAATGTCGTACACGATGGCCGTCTTGTCCTCTGCAGCGCTGCACAGATCGTACCGCGAATGCGGCGACCACGAGATCGAGTTGACGCCAGCCGTGTGCTGGTCCAGCTCCGCGATGGGGTAAATCGGGCGGCGCAGGTCAAGCACACAGATCTTCGTGCTGTCCTCGGCGAACGTCGCGATGAAGCGGTCGTCCCTCTTGTTCCACGCCAGTCGAAGGAGCGCCGCCTTGTCCGGCGTTTCGTACAAGATGGTGCTCGAGGCCAAGGATCTGCACAGCACAGCCAGCAACCTCATGTGAGTTCATTCCGCTTTTCTCCCCATTTCTTCGCCACAAGGCAGTCGCATATCGATTAACTCACCGCAAATCAAACTGCCGCAGGGAGCCATCTCCGCCCACAGACGCGAACTTCTTGGGGTCACTTGAAAACGCAATGTCGTACACCTCAGTGTCATGGGCGACGATCTGCTGGATCGGGATCGTCGGTTGCTACATCATCCCAATGCAGACTGGTCAATAATCTCGCTCGCTGTTGGCCACCTTCCCAGTGTCGAAATGAGACAACCAGTGCGCGGGACGTACGTTGATGTCCCAAATGGTGCAGGTGGTTCCTGTGCTTGATGTGCCAATGACGTTGGGCTCGACTTCATTCCAATCGAAGCTCGTCAGCGGCGCGCAGGCGTCGTTGTTATTCTTTTTCTGGGCGAAGCGAATTGGATGAGCGTCGTTGTGCCACTCAGAAGCATAGCTGTACGCCCGCTTACCTCGGTAAATCTTGAATGAAGCTCGATGGATGAGTCCGAGATGGTCCAGAGGCGAAGAAAGTCAACCGTCGTGGCCAAGAGTTCGACGTTCGAGGACAGTGACGCTGGCGACCACATGATCTTCGTGGGCGGATACGGGTGGTCGATCTCCAGCGCAGACACCACCTCCTTCTGGTTGGCTGTCGGGTGAAAGATCTACAACAAGTCACGCGCTTGAGTGAGACGAGGTCCAAGAAGAAAGACAAAGATGAAGACGGATGAAATCCACCTCGATCTTGTTGGCGTACTCGCCCGGAATGAAGGTCGACGCGGCGATGCGCAGCGAGCTGACGTCTGGCCGCCAGCAGAGTCCATACAGCCGATCGCGCGTCGGGTACGTGATGAACGGGCGGTCGCACAGCACCGTCCTCTGCGCCGCCATGATCCTCTTGCTTGTTTCTTCCTGCTGGGCGGCAAAATGGAGTCCCGAATTGAACTCGAGATGAATCCCGGATTTGATAAAGTTGCATTCGGGACGGCGGGTGTTGAAGTTGCCTTTGTGGTTTCGGATCACGCGGGAACCGCCGCACTCGCCAATTCAAACTCATTGAGGACGTCCGTGTCGTCTGTCTCTGCGTGCACTAATGGCGAGCGTTCCTTCTTCCCGCTATACTGCGTCCAAGACGAAGCGGGCGTCGTCTCGTCCTACCAACCCAGCCGCCTCACGTACAGAGCTGACGCAAGCAACGCGGCTTCCCTATCTGTTTGACGCGGCATTCGGATTACGGGGAAGTATCAGCGAGTTGGGCGCGCATCCTTTGACATTAGCTACACCAGTTGCGGAGGAGCGGCAGGAAAGGGATTTCGCGGGCAGCAGTTCCAATCATGTACATGGAGGGCCCTTCCCTGGCTCTCGAGTGATACTGAACAAGAAACGGCTTATCAAGAAGAAGACCGCGCGCCTCCCAAGTGAGATCGTCCCCATAAATTGCCGCCGGAGTGGCGAGAATCCGAGCATCGCTTCTGGTGATCACGGTCCAAGCTTATCTGCCTTGGACGAACGTGTGTTGATTTTATGCCACTCGTCGCTCAAGCATGCGCGGAAACAGCAACAGCACCAGCAACAGCAACAGCAACAGCAACCTCCATCTTCCGACTGGCCGGGGCCTTCGCTGGATCGCTACGGCCATGAAGCGACGTTTGCGGCGACGCAAATCCAGAAGATTGCTCGGGGTGTGGCCGCTCGCACTCGGTTACGAGCGTTCCATTGCCCCCGGAACCAACGAGCAGCTACACGCATCCAGTTCGCATACCGCCGAGTCGTGGTGTCCCGCCACGTGATTGAGCGCTTGATGAACAAGCGCTACTATCGATCCACTCAAATACAGTCCTGGTATCGTGGTCATCGATGTCGCGGCCTGCTGTCGTATCAGCGAGCCCGCATCTTGAACCAACAAATCGCGCACTTCCAGCGGTACTTTCGTGGTCATCGACTATGGCGGGTCGTACAGGCGGCGCTACACAAGCAACGCAACGACTGCGCCATCGAGATCCAGCGCTGCTATCGTGGGTGGAAAGGGCGACTGCGTGTGGTGACCATACGCTACGAGCAGAGCCGGCATGTGCGCAATCTGCTGCAAGAGAGTGAGCGGCACGCCCAATATGCGAGGTGCAACGGCTGCAAGCTCGATACTTGCACCGAAGCCTCCCTCTTCTCGTGCTTCATGGTGAGATATGTGGGACTCCACGACTTCAAAGGAGCGAGAACGCTCTGTGAAGATGGAATTGGGCTCTTTCCGGCATCGTCCAGGTTCTTGTTTTTCTTCTCGGTGCTCTTGCAAGCCATGTGCGAAGATATGGAGACTGCGATGGCGTTCCTGAAACGAGCAAATGAGGTCGGCATCGACGACCACGAACTGATGCAGGTGTGGTGACTCTTCTTTCCGATCTTGGCCATGGATTCAGCTAATTTGATGTGGTTGACGATGCATGTAGTGCGAGACCTGTTTCTTTCTGCCCGCCTTGCTGCTGAAGCCCAACGATGCGCAAGCGCTCTTGGATTTGGCAATCCTCAGTCAGAGTCGCGACCAGCTTCCTCGGGCGGAAGCAAACTACGCCAAGGCGCTAGTTCAGTCCCCAGCTAGCTACGACATCCCTGGTTATCTTCACCGCCTGAACATGGCGGATCGCTTACTGCTGAACTACCATCGCTTTTGCTCTGTCTTCAGCTTCCGCCAAGTGAACGTGTTGTCGAAAGAGGTATCCGTGTCGAAGAAGAGCAAGAAGGTCCGTCTCATGGTATCCAAGCTCAACCACTTTACTGTGGTCGCCCCTGCGGATGCCGAGGACATGTGCCGGATCAATACGCTTTATCTGACCGATGACGAAGTGTTCAGCGTCATAAAGATACCCACCACAGATGGCGGAAACGACAATACTTCGAGCACCTCTGGGCTAGGAGCTGACACTGCTGGCAACGGGAGCAAAAGCTCTCGAAGCAAGTTGGTCTGGCAAAATAGCAGCTCGAGGGGATCCTCGCGCCGAAAACGCGCTCAGTCATCGCCAAGTGACTCGCCAGAAAAGGATGCTTGCTCGGTTTTGAAGATCGTGGGCCTGAATATCCGACCCAGCGAGCTGGCCCAGTTCTCGGAATCGAGATCAAAGCTTCGACTTACCAGACCAAATGCCGAGATGCTCCTCAGAGAGCTGGTTTTCGTTGCCCCGACAGCAAGTGCGACGCAAACGCATCACGAGGAAGAAGAGCAACCAAAGCAGGCGTCCCGACGATCTTCACCCGCCTTCCTTCGTCATGCTATGCTGATACCATCCATCCTGAAGACGCGTCAACAGCTCCGGAGTGAGATTGTTCTGACAAATGCTGCTATCGATGTCCAGCGGGTATATCGCGGGTTTCGACTCCGAGCTATGGTTCGACGAGAAACGCTGCTGAACGAGTTCAAGCAGCAGCAGGTCGACAATATGTACCTTCACCTTCATCAAAACTACGTTTTGCGGGAACTCCGACGCACCAGCGCTGCTCAGATCCAGCGGATATACAAGGGCTTCGCTTGCCGAAAGCTGGTACGTCGGTGGCAAGTGCAGTCGAGCCAAATCCAACGGCTTTTCCGCGGGTATCGTGGTCGGATGAGAGCAGCAGCATTTCGCGAGGGCAACTGCACATTCTACATGGCTCAGCGGGTGTTTCAGCGCGGGGTGGATATCAGCGGACGTCGGATCATGCTCACCATTGAAAAGGTACTGCCGTGTCGGATGAGTAGAAGGTTCCGAGTCTGTACTGACGCAAAACGTCGACGCCTGTTCTTGTGTGTGATCTCATTTGCAGTGTGGCCTCTCCTTCCGACTGGATGGCTACGATTTGGAGGCGTGTGCCGCGTACCACGGGTTCTTCTCGCACTCCAGCACGATGGCTCTGTTGTGCTATCTCAACTGGATGTACGGCGAAAGCCTTTGCGGCCGGGAATTCACGCGGCAGGGCGACAAGACGATCCTCCAGAGCGTATCGTCCATCAACTGCCGCACGGCAGAGTGCCTCGTGGCGTGTGATTCTTTCGTCGGAGAGTCCTCGACTGCAATTTCCTGTGTCACTTCTCTGGCAGATAGCGTCCAGGCGATCAATTTGAGAAATTTCAGCGCCATGGGGAAAGACGCTTCCGTGCTGCCGTTACCGATAACGATCGATGACACCGCGCGGATCGTGGAAGCCATCGCGACGAGATTGATTCTGATCCCGTCGCTGTGTATGGCCACCAAAGAGCTTAAACGGAGAGCTCCAGCTGGCCTCATCCTCTCGGTCCAGCCTCCGCCTCGAATGCACTTCATCTTCCAGCGAAAGTCGCCTGACTTATCCGGCAGATCACGTGACGGCAACAATGTCTCCAAAAGTGTAGCAAACGCCCCAGGACCGTCGACTTCGCGTGAACAGCAACTGGTATTCCCCGTCATTGACGGTCTCCGCGGGGTGACCATTGGTGAGAAGCACTTCCGCAAGAAATGCACTCGCCACGCCGTCCAATTCACGAGATGCCGGTGCGTTCTGCCGATTGTGTCCACCCCAGCTCATGTCGAAGCTATTGGCCGAGCTCTCGCTCCGCCTCCGTCACGTCCACCATCCTAAACGAGTGCCAATACGTTCTGGCAAAGTGACACGTTGACAAGTCAACGCCAAGAACACCAAGTTACAAACACCAGCGCTATCCACTCCGGTGGATCATTCATTTATCATCGTTAGTACCGGACGAGATTGGCGTCACCGGCATGAAATACCGGTGGATTGCGTCACGAAAGCGCTTGCCGTACAGTCCGGGCTCAATAATTGTTGGCGACGACTGCCCAGCGATCATGCCGACAGATTTGCCGACGCTTTCCACTCGCTTGATCAAATCAAACTGCCGCAAGTAGTCAATGATGCCAACTGTCATTTCGGATGGCGTCTCCTCTTCCTCCCCAGCATCATTGCGCTGGAAACTCAGCCCCACCACCATCGAGTAATCGACGATGTTGATGGAGTAAAGGAACGCCGTGTCGTTCTGCACCGCACTCAAGATGAACTGGTGGTCCTCCGCAAACACTCCGACCGGGTGGCCTTTCGTGGATTCCAAGAAATTGCCGTCGAGAAGCACGCGCCCGCCGCTTTGAGGGTTGTCCGCAGACGAACGCTGCTTGGCGAACCGGTTCCGCGAGCTCCCTTTCAAGTCGTAGATTCGCGTCAGCTGCTTCTGGTAGAACGCGTTCTCCATCACGCAAATGTAGTGCACCAGCTTCTGCCCCGAGTCTTTTCGGGTCATCGTCGTCTGGAACAGCCCCACGGTCTTCGACAAGAGGCTGGCTCGGCCATCGAAGTAAATGCTCGCCATGTACTTGAAGTACCCCGGAAGAACTCCCAAGAAACTCTATGGTCGCATCCAAGAGACAAGATCGGGTTACACTCCACCAATCAACCCAAACAAACGCACGCATGCTACCGCACTGTGCGCACCTGCAGCTCCGTCGAGGAGATGTGCTTGATCACAAACCGGTCGTCCAGTGTGCGGTAGAACGACGCGCCCGACTTGCCACCGCTCGCATCCCAGTTGGCGACATGGGAAATGGACAAGACGAAGCTCTGCAGACTGCCGTAGAACAGTTCACGGAGGACCTCAAACTGCCAGTCCGGTCGACGCATTGAGAAACACACACACACAGATCAGAAATCCTGGGTCTCGATGAGATCAGCAGTCACAGCAGTAGAAGCAATCCTCTTACCTGAAGCGGATAGTACACAACCGTCGACAGCTCCCAGCAGGAGCTGGATAAACTGGACGACGACTTGCCCGACAGCAGCGACAGATGGAGCGGCATCTCGAGCGCGTGGTACTTAAAAGGCACGCTCAATGGCGTTTCCATAGCAGCACGCGACCAATTCGTGGACATGGGCTCGGAGCCACCCAACTGGTGCTTATGCGAAGCGACTGACTCCACGGCTTCGCGGTGAATGCGGAGTTTCCAGCCATCCAGTTCCTCTTCGTACGAATCGGTCGCCAGCGCATACGCAACGCACGTGATCGGCTCGGCCTCGTTGACCAACACCACCCGCCCCTTCGATCGATGCGGGAGGCTTGGATGGCCAGCAATCAGGGCTGCTGGGAGCTCAACGGTGAAATCACTTCCTGGTGTGGACCGCCCGAGAACGCGATAGAGATCCCACAGCGCTGTCTTCCAACTCGATCGCGGACTCTGAACAGAAATATCAACCCACAGAAGTCAGCCCTCAACGGAACGCTACATACTACGACGTCTTCGTTGGCCACGTACCTCCTTCAGATCTCCATTTGAGTCGGTGGACGCATTGAACGGGATCGACGGCCGCTTGGATGATTCCGCGCCTCCTATCGTTGACGAGGAGGAGACAACGCTACTCCCCGGAGAGTCCAGTTCATTCATAGTACTGAGCGCGCCACTGCTCCTGCGTCGCGCCAACGGCTCGATGCCGAAGCCGTCGCCCCAGCCAGGCTCCCTCGCAATGGCACTTGGCGTCAACGTCGACTCCTCTATGACTCGCGGGGATGGGATCGGCGAGAGGACCGCAGTGGGATGAAACGTGATGCCGCCAAGCGTGAACGATCCACTTGTCGATATCGGTGGCGTCGCTTCAGTCGACAGGTGCTTCTTGATCAACTTGCGCAGCTTCAGCATGCAGTTGATCCACTTGCAAGCCAATAAATACAGTGCGCGCTGCGTGGCGTCGCTGGCAACCAAACTGTTCCCCGGATCCTCGCTCAACAGCGTCAACTTGTGCGAGAATACGGCTTCCCCACTTCGCACGAGCTTCGAGAGGCACATGACCTCAAGGATAATTCGCGCGTGATGGCCTGTATCACTGCGTTCGAAGGCTTCAACGGCCACCTTGATCCCTCCCACCTTTTCCGAAAACAAGGCGATCAACACCTCCAACAGCTGCTTCAACTCCACGAGTCGGTTCGTCATCACGCGCGCCACAACGGCCTTCTCTGTCTTCTCCCACGTCTGCTTCTC
>MBAC02004705.1:0-12077 GCA_001712635.2 Nothophytophthora sp. Chile5
GACTTGTGCCTTCCATGGAGCCACTGTACGTACTAGCTACTCCTCCGCATCCAACAAACACCGTCAACCCGCCACAAGCATTTGTGGTTGGGTAGAACTCCCATGGAGAGGAGGCCACATCTGCGTGACGAGTAAACATCCAGAGCAGTGAGGCGTCTGTCATGTCGTGTGTGCGTGTGGTAGGCGGACGTTGGCACGCGCGCGCCTCTGAGACGCTAGCGAAGGTTACCTCCGTCGCCCCGCACGCCAGTCGCTTGCCTACGTAAAAAAGAAAGAAAAATAGCGTGGGCCGATGGCGATGCAAATGGCCCTAACACAACCAAAACCTGCGCTGCCAAATGCTCCGGCGTTGTGTTTGACGCCCATTTCCGTTCTACAGCGTCGCTGCGGTGAAGAGGGCCACCTGCCGCGTTACGCTAGCCTCCGCGACCAAAATGCGGCGAAAGAAGTGCTCAAAGAAAAAAATGGCATAATGGCTGCGCCGTCGGGGAATCGAACCCCGACCTCATCCGTGGGAGGGATGAATCCTAACCATTAGGGCCGTTCCGAACCGGGAGCGCGATCCGAAATTCAAGCTCTGATTGGTGGATTGTTGATCAGGGTAAGGGCGAATTTTGCGATTACACAATCCATGCGACCTGACCCTCGGATCGCGATTCCAGCGGGGTTGCAGGGTCGCGAAAAGGTTGCACTTCAACTTCAATCACAAGAAGACAAAATGATAGCAGAATGGCAGGATCGGGCGCGGGAAAGCAGCAAGCAGCGTCGCAGCATGCTGGCCGTCGTTGCTGTGCTGCCCAGATACCTTGGACCCAGCTTCAGCACGAGCGAAATTGCCGCTCACCTCGCGCCACATTCGTTGTAGTTTTGCAGCCGAGTGCGAAATGGCTTCTGCTGGATTCACGCTTTCAAAGACAGCGTCGTCCGAGATCACATCGTCGTACTCTGGGTTCGATGTACTGAACGCTACAGAGACATCGCACCAGAATGTAGAGCCGCCCTGATCGAGTTGGTCACGGCGAAGTTGGTTCCCGCTCTCGAGAAATGCGTCGAAGAAGTGGCTTGAGAAGAGAACGTTGAGTAGCCGGAACATGCAGTTTTTCGTCCGCTTTTCCTCTTCATCGCCCCCTCGCTTTGACTTGTTGCGCTGACGTTGAAGCAGGAGCTCAACACCGTCCTTGTTGTCGTCCCAAGCGCGGAGAAGCATTACTCGCTCTTGTTTGCGAGTGTTCTTGACAACGTTGAGCTTGCGAGCAGTGCACTCCATCTTTAACTGGTCCAGCGTCCACTACTCGTAGTCGTCTGACGTGGGTGGGCTGACGGTTCGTTTGCGCGCATCGAGAGGCGCCGTCACAGTCCATTTGGCGCTGACACTCATCAGGAATCGCGCGCGTTGCTTTTGACGATTTGAGGTGCCCAAAAGTGTGAATACCGGTATTACCGGTTATTTATTGCGATCTGGTTCGGAATGTCTGGGTCAGAGCGTCAACCTCTGAAAGTGTGGTCACCTATCCCCGTGGATCGCAATCCTGGTTCGGAACGGTCCTTAGACCAACGGCGCGCGAAATTTCAACCATGCACACCCATTCACAAACACCCCTAGATGGATCAAAACACGCTGTCCACGTGTGCCGCCCAAATGGCCACACGCCACAACGCCTGCCAAAATGCTCAACACGTCTGCTAGCCGTCTGTGTCTGTGGAGACTGCGGCAGCGCGCGGGAGCAAAAGGCAAAATCGTGCGCCGTCGGGGAATCGAACCCCGACCTCATCCTTGGAAGGGATGAATCCTAACCATTAGACCAACGGTGCAATTGACCGGAAAAACAAAACCCACAAACACCAAACACCACAAACACCAGCCAAACAACACCAACACGAGCCAAACACACAAACAGCACGCGCTCGCACGCTCCACGCAAATCATTCCCCGCTGCCTACACGTGCTGGTTTCGCTTCCAAGGAGACGAGCACCTATCGGAACGACCGGATAGCGCGTTCGTTGCACACACGGTATGAGCGTGAACGGAGGGTGTGTGTGGACTCATATCGATCATGAGCAAGCCAGGAAGATGTCCATGAAGCTTAGGAGTGGAAGGAGAAATCGACCCACCTCGCCCTGGTATTGATAGCGCGGCGGTGGTACGTACAACACCGCGACCTGCGAATGCTGTCGCTCGCTGCACGGGAGCCTTGAACTTGACACGTCAAACTCGGTGAGGGAAACAACGACTTGTGCCTTCCATGGAGCCACTGTACGTACTAGCTACTCCTCCGCATCCAACAAACACCGTCAACCCGCCACAAGCATTTGTGGTTGGGTAGAACTCCCATTGGGGCCGTGTGCCCGTACAAACCAATGTTTGCTATATTCTTGCGTGAATGCACTCGCTGGTGTTTTGTGCACACCGCGTATGTGCAACCGGTCGTGTCTGTGGTAACCGGGTTGAACTGGCACTTCATGATAGTTCGCTTCGCTGTTACTCTATACAAGTAAATCACGATGCTCTCTGGGAGATAGTGACACCTGTTCCGGAGTGGATCTGGTAGGTGGCTGTCGGTGCAAAGTCCTTAAACCTTTTCAGTGCTTACACGTGTTTCGTGGGTGTTGATACCTCCAAACGCTCATAGGTTTTCTCTATGGCGCGCATGGCTTCCGCGTACAAAGGATGCCCAGGATCCATCAAAGTCGCCGTGCAGATTGCAACCGTCACCGTGCCGACTGGAGGATTCGATGCTGAGCTGAATGGGGGCGTCGACGCTGAGCCGTCGTATTCATCATCTGAGGTGACTACGTTCTGAAACATATCGTCGAAATCGGAGGGCTCTAACGCGAGCTCTTCTCCCTCCATGTTCGACGTCTGGGGGACGGATTGGATGCGGTGCTGAAGGCGACGAAGCAAAAGATTGAGTGGGGAGACGGTAAACCAAATCGGGGGGATTTTATGAATTGAAAGGCTGAGCTCCCTTCTTTCTACTCAGACAGGGAGGGTGATACCTGTGTCGTCCAGCTTACGGTCGCTTCAAAGTTTGCTGAGTCAACTCTACTTCATTCCTCCGTTTTGAAACATTCCACAACGACAGTGAGCTTCACACGGGTTCCCGGGTGGGTCCATGAAACGGGCGGATTTCAAGCGGCCCCTTCGATAAATTGGGTCCGAAAGTCCAATTAACTCTAATTTCGATTATTCATTAACATTGCATTGGGTATTGCATAGTACCTAAATTTAGTATTTGTTGCACGGGTGGAGAAACCTATGGAGGTCAAGTTACGGAGATCGTTCTTGATGGCGTCACGTATCTCGATGTAACGGTCCAGCATTTCGAACACCGAAGACCAACGGGTCATATTGGCACACACAGGCTTCTTGTGTGTGTGGCAAGCCAACTCAGCCGAATGTTTTGGATACCGAAGTGGATCATCAGACTCTGGGTCTGAGAAATCAGATCTTCATAATCAGAAAGAAACAGGCACACTGTCAAGTGAATCTGCGACTTGCGCAGCCAACCAGGGACACCTTCAGCTTCGACGCGAAGCTTTGGTTTGTAGAGCAGTTGTCACCGACGAGAAACTTGATCATATCGACGGACTTGTCGTACACACCAAGGATGGCCTCAACATACTGGATGTGGGCATCGGCAGTGAAGCCGTCCACCATCGGCGACAGTCCGATCAAGCGCTCACAGTGACTGTCTGTACCATGGTACAGAGCAAAAACGGCAACATAATGGTACGTACCAGACATCCAGCTATCAAACATGAGACCGAAGGCGGTGTCCACTTCAGTGGCGATCGTGTTGCCCACGCGCTCCGCCACGCGGCGCGGTGCATGTACGTCTTGAGCGTCACGGTCGTCGTGGGGCGCATGGTGACGACGCGGCGGGTCAACGGGTCCTCCACCTCACTAAACGGAAGATTGCGAGCCATGACCCAGTGCAGCCAGTCGTACATCTCGCTGGTGTCTTGGTCGACGAAGCCAAAGACTTCGAAGGACGTCAAGTTGCGGCGCTGGAACTCGGTGAACTCTTCACCATGAGTAGGATGCTTGGCCGCTAGATGGCTTATTAGGTTCGTGTACCCATAAATGCGGCACTTGCTTGCGCGGGACGCCAGTCTTGGCTCGGTCTGGGTGAAGAAGAACGCGCAGATCTGCTTGAGATAAACTCCCATAGCTCTCGGTTAACACGCAGGAAGATGATCGTTTCGAGGTTGGCGGGCCCCAAGCTTCGCAGGAGAGGCGTCAGGATCAACTTATACTGAGAAAAAAATCGTTCACACGAGTTTCTGGTTGGCGGGGTCATCCGAAGGAGGTTCATATACTTGATGCTGGTAGCGCGGCATGGTCGTTTGGCTTGGCGCAGAGTTGCAGTCGTAATATCTACCTTCACTGACGCATTGCTTTGAGTCGGAGAAGGGACGACAAATCGGATAACGGCCTCCTCTTTGGCGGTGACCAGAGGTTTGTCCGACAATAATTTGACGACGGCGATCTCGAATACCGGAGATTGGAATATCCTGGCCGACGGTTTGAGATACTTTACGGTAGTTGGATGCTTTGCCGTGATGGCATCAAAGAGAAGACGGACATCAGTCAGGCTGCGATCCTCTGTTTGAAGTTTCACGCACACGTTGTCCAGATCTTCGAGTTTAGTGACGAGCTGGACAATTTGGCAGTGGGTGGCGGGGCGTGGAAGCAACTCTTCAACAGCACCTACCATCTTGGCCTCATCTCTGATCTTCATGTAGTGAGCTAACATCTTGAATGTTGACGATAATCAGGGATGCGTTTGCTTTGAGCGACTTCAAGTGTGTGTCGAGAAAGCTCAGCGACATTGTTCATAAAACGAATCTGGATGGACGGGGCTTGAAATTGATCGGCGAGAGGTCGGTGGTCGGTTAGATAGCGGCACACCACTCAATTGAAGCGGGAGATCGCGCATCCGATCAGAGGAACCGCCAACCGAGTCACAATCTCCTGATTAGTAGCACAGTGTCTGCAATGAGGATCATGAGCATGGTACTGTCCTTGCCGTAGAGCTTCAGGATGGCATGGATCATCTTGATGTGTGCGTCGGTCGATTGCCATGCTCCGTAGGAGAGAGCGCGAGTAGTACTTGCTGCAGAGATTCATCTCGGGCGAAACCAGCGTAGATAGCGGCGAAGTGGAGTATGCCACAGGACCACCCATCAAAAATGAGGCCAAGTGCCTCACCAATGCTTACCGAAATTCGTTCCCCCACCTTGGCAGAAACATGGTGCATGTAGCACAGCAGCGGTTTTGACGAGACGGGCTTGATAGAAGCCAAGCCGCGTGGCAAGGGGTAGACCACCGCGATCAATACATGGTTCCGAGCGATGACCCGCTCCATCCACTTGAATATCGCCATTGTTCGCTGGTCGACGAAGCCGTGAGCTTCCAACGTCTGACCGTAGTTTTGTTGGCTCTCTTGGTAGATCTCGAGGTATCCTGGATGCTTGGACGCGAGATGGCTGACGAGGTTCGTATAACACGTTCCCGATCGTGCCTGCGAACTTTGTCGCGCTTCTTGCATGACAAGAGGCCGGGGGTCCAAGCAACGCATAATCGTGCTGTTTTGGGGCCTGTTTCCGCTCCAACTGCACGACAAATGATCCGGCGTCCGTGTCGTCATCGCTTTCGTCATCCTCCACGACGAAAGACTCCAGGGAGAGAGTTTCAGCACGGGTGAGTCGAGCGGTGTCCCCAGCGAGCACCTTGCAGCAACCGACCTCGAAGCCTGCTTCATGGACCACTTTGGCTCGAAAACCCTACACACACAAAAGAAGCATCAAGATTAGAATAAAGTCCGCAAAGGTCAAAATAGGATTGGGAGTCGCAAGCACATTTCGTACCGAGTTAACACTCGAAAGGTGGCTCCACGTCCACAAGGCCGTCAAACCAGACCCGGGCGTTCATCGCGGTGAAGTTCTCACCCTGTAGAATTGATGACGTTCTCAATGCGAGCGAGGTCATCGAGCAGTGCACGCAGTCGTTTGATTCTACGAGCGCTCGGCAGCAGCTCACAGATTTCACAGTCTTCGGCTGAGAGGAAGTCCGCGAGACGAAAATAGCGCTCCACCACACTGCCCTGACGAAGCGGTGCCTTGAGTCTAAAATAACAAATATGAAATATAGGTCAGTCAAAAACATGATCAAACCGGGAAAAAAGCAGAAAAACAAAACGTCAGTACCTGAGGTTGGTGGCATGATTCAGCGTCCGGAATTTCCTCATCAGCGTGTGAATCGTGTCGACATCGTCTTCATACTGCTAGAGATACGCTTAAATGGCCAGGTTGAGGCGGTGGCTTGCGCGTCTCACCAGTGGGATACTCAAAAACGTGGCATGCTTTTTGTTGACGGCACAGTTGTCGCCCACGATGAACAAACAGTCAGATACCTTCTTGCCGTAATCACGGCGAAGCATTGTGTCCAGAAAGGCCTGGTCGTGTGAACCGAGCTCTTTAGTCGTTGATGAGAGGAGCCATCGCCAACAGCGGGTACTGGTCAATACCGTCGATCTCGTAGCATGCAAACACCGCCAGACAGTGCTCCGATGCGTGGAACCAGCCGTCAATCACGAGGCCGAACTGCTCTGGCATTTCATCCCGTATCTTAGCCTCCATTGCGTGCGTGACGCTGTTCATCGCGGAGCGAAGCGTTTCAACGCACACGGGAGTCATCGAAGTGTATCTACATAATTAACACAAAACACGTCAAGACAATACCGGCCAATAGCAAGTACATAGCGTATCAGAACTTACCGCGGAGTGACTGGGTTATCACAAAATAAGAGAGGGAGATTGTTCTTAATCACCCAGTCCATCCAGCCGAACATGTTCTTGGCACGCTGGAAAATCCACCTTACAAGTGTCCCGGCGCCAACATCACTCTCGCGCATGTCGGCTAGATAATCCGGGTGCTGGTCTCGGATGTGCTGCATGAGGTTCGAGTACCCTGATCAGGGACCCTGACTCCTCATGGTGCCGCACTTACACCACCGAAAGACGCCCCTCGACGACCTCGTCAAAGGCGTCAAGGAGCTCTCAACGAAGCCATGGTAGGAGAAGGGAGTATCGGCCATTTTGAAGTTGGAAAGTGGATGGCCCTTTCAGTGGTATATATCCAGGTCTCTGTAGTCCTTGAAAGTGGCTGGCATCCTCCCAGCCAACCATAATGAATCATTGAATGGAATTTGCTGGGGGCCGTAAAAATAAATTACTGGGAGTTTTACACCTTTCGCGTGAATAATATTCTGCTCGTCGATCCAGCCAAAAAAAAAATATGTTGACGGTTCATTGCATTGTATTTTTCCAACGATGTATTTTTCGGCAGCCCTGATCGGCATCCACTTTATCCAAGAAAAATCAACCTCAAAGAATTCGCAATTCAATATTTCCACACGCGAGAGATGGTGGCCGATATATTCATCAAGTCCCTTCCCAAACCAGCTTTCGAAATGCTCCGGTTGAAATTTGGTGTCCTCCTTTCACAGACTTCACAACTCAATGTGGAAACGACCCTACCACAATACCATAAGTAAGCAGGTAACCCTTCTTAAAAATTGGTCGTACAGGAATTAACCTCCACTCACAGCCTTAAGTAAACATCCATCCGTTTTGAAACAAAAGCAATAATATGACGAACAAATGACATTTATTCCACTTTCTCGACAGTACCACACTTTATCCTTCTCTTCTTTTCCCCTCTGTTTGGATTATCACAGATGGCATGCGCGCCCACAATCGACTCGAAAAAAACAGCAAGCAGACCAGGATCATTGTTAAAATGACCACCGTCATCATGGTCAATTAAGCTGTACTTGCCTCCTACAATGCAGTGAAACACACCTTTCTTACCCCCATCCGGCCCCGGTCACCAATCGACTCTTGACAGCCGAAGCTGCGATCCACTCGCACACCGATCCCTTGCCCTTCACCTTGAATGACGACCGCATGTTCAAAACCACGATGCGGTACCCACGAGGCCACAACGAGAGGTGCAGAGCATGGGTCGGATAGCCCCCCCCACCCCTCACCTGGCGTGACCGTGATCCAACACCGGGCGTTCAGCCTTGAGCTTCTTGAGGTTGGGCTCCAGGCCCATCGGCGTCAGAAAGTCCACGGTCTGGGGGGCGTTGTTTACCAAGTACAGAGCGCATAGCGCCACGTCAACGTCGCCTGGATCTGGTACACGATCTTGGCTCGCAAGATTCGGTCGGAAAATCTGAGAATCTATACTAAAAATATCAATAAATAATCCACACATCATTCAGAAATCCAAACCCAAAATAAAGGAAGCATCTCGCACGGGGCCCCAAGGGAATTACTAGGTATGTCAAATCTGGTCAATTACCAAGCCGGGAGACGTTCAATTCCACACTTTCGAAGCGCTCGAACCTTGATCAGCTAAACTGAGTGACGCGGGGGAAGCAAGATCGCAAACAAACATTTGAGCTCCGTCCTCACAAGTACAGGCACACAATCTAGAAAAATGTGTCACGCTCTACCGTACATACAAGCTTGCAAATATTGCTGGCTATTCCATTTCGAGGACCACTCGATCCACAACTGATGTCTTGATATCAACTGTTGATCTTTATTCCATAAAAATGGCTCTAAAATTTAAACCGCCACCAAAGCAAAATCCACATGACACAAAATATATTCTAGCAGATTCTGGCTGGTACAGAAATGCAAATTGGACTTGGCGGAGACACGCTTCAAAATCCCAAAAATAGAGACGATGTCATAAACGCTTCAATTGATATGTTACGTAACATATGTCAGTGCTTTAGATATTGTATATATTTTTTCGTACCAAAGAATCTTCATTTACCTAAAGCTTCGTTCGACTGTCACGCCCTTATTATAGGATAAGTGCTATGTTGCTTCAAATAGCCTCGTCAAAGGGTGTTAGCCCCAGCCCCTAATGTATGTCCAAAATGCATCTTCACATTTGTATACAATAATCACGTAACCTTTAAAGCAACGCATATGCTGGTGAATGTTTGAAACAAAAAAAAATGTGTTCAGAAAAAGTACATATATAGCCAATAATATTGAAAGTATCGTCATATAGGACGATACCCCACACGAAATTCATTTACATAATAATCAGCGTTTGATCATTTACCATTCAGCTACTATTGTGAGCATCTATAAATAAATATCAACCATCACTACCATCCATCACTTATTTGATTGGCTAAAAATATACTTACCCTAAAATTATAATTAATGGGCTCTCAGCAGTGTTCTTTTTTTCAACACTCAGTGCGTCGTAACACTCCCATTGATGGAGCTGCGCATCTTCGCACTTCAACTTGTCTTTCAGCTTCAAAGGTTGGACTTACTTCGGTGAGGTAATTCTTTCTTCTCGTTACCTTATGGAGCTCAATAAGTCTTGTGTTGCGCTGTCACACGCCTGGGCTCTTTTTCTCTTTGTTTTCCATGAAATTCACGCTTTTCATGAAATTCTGTATTTTCTATGAAGTTCAGCAGGATCTCGTTTGTTCGCAATTTTGATTTCCGAGCCTAATTGCACGATTTACCAGCCCCCCCCCCCCCCCCAAAAAAAAAAAAAAACATGAATCTCTCAACTCCCCTTCCAGCCGTGCATCTTAACTGCAACGTGAACGCTTGCCAACGGTCCCGTGTCCCGGAAACCACCCCTCCAACTCGCGCAACGTGCGCGCCGTATTTGGGCCGGCCTACTGCGCAACACGGCGACAATATGAACCCAATCGCTAGATGGCTTCCTTATCCGTGACGAGACTACAATGCTTTATATCCTACGCGCGCCTGTGAATGGCCGAGGCCCTCGAGGAACTGCGTGCACGTGACGCGGAGGCTATCATTGCGGAGGCCGCGGCTACCATGTCTACCGACGGCGGAGGGCATTTAGTTTACGGAAGTAGCTTACTACAGAACCAATAGTAAGTCCCCTAATGGATGCAAGAACCGCGGTAATTTTGTCTCACTTGTAGAAATAACAGGGTAAAGTATCGAGAGCATCTGTCAAGTAGGGGTAACGAAAGTAGCAAAAGTAGTTTACTCGATATAATAAGCAAGTTAAAATAACTCTAGAACCCGCGGGTACTGTCTCATATCGATTGGAATAACCACGTAAAATACCGAGAGCACCATTGGAGCGAGGGAGGGCGAAATTAATATACTCTATGCAATAAGCTATCAGTGGATACAGCATTTTACTGGTATCTTTTGTGTGCACCCAACTCCTTCAATAAAAGGCAAAGCCATTCACTTTCCTTCACACTTCACTAGCCGCCACTAGTTCAGACTGTGCTGTATTTAAACTTATGCTGTCTTGGCGAGAACTTTTCCATGAAACGCATTCACCAGCAAGTATAGAAGCATAACCTGTTACTTATTTCCTTTCTTCGTTTGCGGTCCCGAAGCTCGCATCTGTGTACAGTTCAACTTCAATTTTATCAAAGGGTTCACCATATACAATGCCGCACTTCGATGATCCTTTCAAATACTTGAGTACTCGCTGAGCCGCCCTCCAATGGGTTTTATTATAACAAGACAGATTGTTACTTAACTCTCTAACTGCATCAGCTGTGTCAGGTCGTGTACCTCATATTAGGTACATGAGGGATCCTACTAAGCCTCTGTAGTCAAACGGCTGTGCCGCAATTTGTTCAGGTGTTAGCTTAACTTCCTTCTCTAATACCACACTTTTCGCTTGTGGTGTTGGCTCAGTATCACAGTCCTGCATCTCGAACTTGCGAGAAGGTTCTGGACGTCTTGTTTTGTGGTAAACTGAGGATCTTTGCTGCTCTATTGCGCTGAATCTCCATTATTCACATGTAGTGAATACCATCTAGATCTTTCATTTTGAATCTGGAGGATTGCATATAATTTAATTCATGTATGAATGACACGTGAGACCCCGCAACGGTCAAGTCGTCCACAAACACGCATATAATGATCGTGTGCATCACTCCATTTACCTCCCACTTATCTGGTACAAACAGTATTCCTTTTGCACAGTAAAAATCCTAAAGAACTTAGGAATTCGTGCAGTACCCGTGCCAGATTTGAGGGCCTGCTTTAGGCGTATAAACGATTATGTGACTTACAGACTAAATGACTGAAACCATGCCTAAACCCAGCGGGCTGGCGAATGAAGATTTCGTCAAGCAACTTACCGTTAAGGAATGCTGTAGAAACATCCATTTGGTGCAGGTGGAGGGCCAAAATTGGGGCCACTGCCAAAAGTAATATCAGGGAATCACACCGTGCAACCGAAGAGAATACTTCATTATAATCAATTCAGTATAACCGAGTATTTCCTTGAGCGACCGACCTGGCCTGAAACCTCTCTACCGAACCATCAGCATTATACTTCACGCCGAACTGCCAGTGGCTGCCGAGGGGTCTTCCTGCCGAAAGCGACACCAATACTCATGTACTGTTGTTAATGAGGGCGTCATACTCCGTATGGAGAGCAGCCTCCCAGTTTTCAGCATAGAGTCTACAAAGTGACTCCTTAACTGACCTTGGAATCGTTATAACCGTTTGATCCATTGTGGTAACATTGATAGCTGCTATAAAGTATTTTAACCTCATGGTTGGTCGCCTCACCCGTTGTGGGCGTGGTTCGTCTGACTGGATCTACTTCGCTTGGTCCAGCTCCCACTACTTCAATACTGGCTTCCACCATGCCTAAACTGGGCATCTGAGATCTAGTCTTTTGGTCTACACTTTCTGTTTCTCCAATCTTTTATTTGTGCCATCACGACGAGGCTTACCTAGCCCACTGATTTAATACTGTTCTTCAGCCGTCAGAAATATATTTTACTTTTTGAAACGACCGTTTGATCATCATTTGTGCAGTGACAGGATCAAAGTTTACATCCCGCGCCACCAAAAACATTTGTTCCTAACACCGATCAGTTTGTAACCTCAATTGCACCGTTGGTCTAATGGTTAGGATTCATCCCTTCCAAGGATGAGGTCGGGGTTCGATTCCCCGACGGCGCACGATTTTGCCTTTTGCTCCCGCGCGCTGCCGCAGTCTCCACAGACACAG
>MBAC02004706.1:0-14232 GCA_001712635.2 Nothophytophthora sp. Chile5
AGAGAGAGAGAGAGAGAGAGAGAGAGAGAGAGAGCAATCTCGGTGTACTACCTAGGGCCACACCCACGTGAAGCTTACGTTGTGAGGTTGGCGGACTGACGACCCGTTGTTTTAGCTGCGTGTGTCGGGCTTGACGAGGTCGTGGATGCGCTGGTAGCTCATGAGCAGGAAGGCGTTGAGGCGCTGCATGCTGGAGGCGGTGGACGGGAACTGTTCCAGCCGCTTGAGCAGCACCACCGTGTTGTACTTGACGCTGATGGACGGGTGGAAGATTCCCTGCGCGATGGTCTGCAGTCCGCCACGAAGCACCGGCAGGAAGCTCAAGAACTCCTGCAGCTCCAGCTCCGAGAGCAGGAGCGCCGCAAAGTCCGCGTAGATCTTCTCCACGAGCGAGTCGTCCAGCACCACCATGTCGCCTTGCAGACTGCGAATGTGGCGCTTCAGATCCACGCCCGTCTTCTCTACGTAAGCAACACACAAAACAACAGAGCACCTCGGCCCATCGAGTCACGCTAAGGAAGCCCTCGTCCAGTCTCTGTATGGCTATGAGAGTGAGCAGGCTTGAGAGCAAGTGGGGGAGGATATATCGAAGGCTGGAGACTGGAAGCGCAGGCGACCCCGCGAATCCATGAACTGCTTGTAGTTGTCCGTTCGCGCCCACTTGGTGATCCGCTTGTTGTTGAGGGCCGAGCGCTTGGCCTGAGTGTCTGGACTCAGGTAGTTGGCCTCACCCAACGCGATGTCCACCACGTTCTTACGTGTATACTCCTCGAACATACAGCGCACCCACTCCTCGTCGTAGCCAGTCGCAACGCCGTCCAAGACCTACAGTCAACAGCCCACAGATCAGTGCAGTGAGGTCTTCTAGCGCTTAATAGAGGCCCTCTTAGTCTGCTGCTCACCTCTAGCACGAAGCTGCGGTCTGACGCGTCGTAGTCGTCCTTCTCCACGGGGGAAGAGACCAAGACTTCGCCTGTGGAGAGGTCGCACAGTACGTCCCACCACTCGCGCTTGGTCTTGAACATGGGGTTTGTCACGCCCGCGATGTATCCCGGCGTGGACAGGAAGCCCAGATCCGTTAAGTTCGCATATCTAAGCAGTCAATGCGTCAGTTCAGCGGCATTCTCCCTCTGGTTAGCTGCGGAGAGAAGACGTACGGGAACTGGCGATGGACGAGGCCGAAGAGCGGCGGACACACGAGCGAACTGGTGGCCAAGACGGCATTGCAGACCTCTCCGGCCGGCCGGTTATAACCCAGAAGCAGTACACGAGCGCCAGTGAGTACAGCATTGTACAGCGTCATGGTCTGGTCTCCGAAGGTCCGCAGGAGTTGAGTCAGCGTGCCGTCGTCATGCTGATCCTCTGTACTACAGAGCTTGAATTGCAGCGGCACCGAGAACTCGCCCCATTGCGCCTGCGTGCGGAAGAACAGCGCTTGCTGGAGCGTCTCAGCGTCCTGGCGGTTGGCGGCGGCTCGGCCTGTGCTGCTGATGGTGCGCTTCAGCAGGCGACGCTCCATGTCCGACAGGCCGCGGAAGCCCGAGACGTCCACGGCGTTCACCGCCTCATACAGCTCACGCAGCACCGTGTTGCTCTCGTCTTCGGTCGAAGCGCCCACCATCTTAAGTACGGCTAGATTCAGCACGTCCTTAAGTGCGAAGCAGCTCTTATGGGTCGAGCATAGCGCCACAGCCGTCACCTTGGCGCCGCGACGAGCCGCGGCGTCGTGTGTGGTGCGCACCACACTGACGCAGTGCATGAAGGAGCGCAGCGGGTCATCGAGGGGCTCCGCTTGGTTGGGAGGAAGGGAAGCGCTCTGCCGGTTGAGGAAGAAGACGGTGAAGTCCTCCTCGCGGTTGTGCACGCCTTCGGGCAGCATCACGTCCGCGAAGAACTCGGGCGAGTAGTGCGCGAAGCTGGAGGGGTAGGAGGCGCGCAGCGTACTCCCCTTGGTGAGGTCGAACTCTGCGTACAGCACCACTTCGGCCAGAGGCCGGGCGGCAGAAGGCGACGCCATGACGGAGGAGGAAGGATTGAGCTCTTCCGGTTCGGTCTGATCTCTCAGGCCGCTTCAAGACAGGAAGAGGAAAACGTATATGTTGATTTCAGTATGGTGTTATCGAACGTATAAGCATTTATCGGAAAACAGAATTCCAAATAATTATTGAAGCATGGTACTACCATGTGGCAAAAAATAGTAAGAGTCGCAGCAAGAGTTAGATTTTAAATATTAATACTGGTACTGCATGTTGTATTTGCATTTGATCATAGAATTCTACCATACTTTTCGTTTGCCATTTCCGGTTTTCCCCTTCCCTGCTCTGAAGCCACGGATGGGAGATATCAAGCACTATTGCGGATAAAACCAACTTGGACCACTCATCTTCTCTCTTCCAAAACGTAGACTTCGGGGGCGCTGTCCCTGCGTCGGGTTGAAAGAAACCCACAATGGGAAGTCGGTCCCTTCCTTTAGCTACTTGGCGAGCGGAGCGAGTGAGGTGCTCCGCTACTTGTATTGTAATATTTAATGGGGTTTCAAAATCGCCACTGGCTCACGTCACGTGGTCATTTATTCAGTCCATCTGCCCCTCGGTTTGGGTGCCATGTAATCGGCACCGTACGCCTCCTCCAGAAAGTACTTTGGGTCGTGCACCGTGTCGAATGGCTGGCCATTGATCGTCACCTGCGAGAAAGGCGTCACTTTGTCGTCGGGTAATGTGCGGTGGCCGTGGACGCTCTCCCACTTCTCCATCTCCCATTGGTTGTCCGCCCGCTGCTTCATGGCGTACATGTCCAAGTACGGAACATCGTAATTGGCAGTGAGTGGCAGGCTCGGGTCGTACAGGTTGGCCGCCAAAGGATGTGTCGGCGCAACACAAACACGCCAGATATCCATGAAGAACATGTGGTAGCCCTTTCGCCAGAAGTGCACCCGGCAGCCCGCCATTCGACCGGAGTTCTCCGCTGTATGCAATGTCGGCGTCTTCAGTGAACGGGATCATGGACCCGTTGCGTACTGCTCCAAGTAGCGAGCCGAACGCGATGGTTGGGGACTTCCCCAAAGCCTGGAGCTCCTCGTAAACCTCGACCAGCAGCAAGTGCAGCACGCTGGCGTGGCAGATCGTGTTCGGTGAGTGATGAATCAGGAGGTCCATGCGGTCAGCCGCGGCGCAGTAAGGCATGTCCTTCCGTCCGGAGATCGGCAGGCAGTATGTATTGGCACTGGCTGCGCCTTGTGTCGTCGCAGAGCACGGCGTGCTTGCCGCTGAAGACCGGTGGCGGCAGTGTGTCCATGTCCTTCAGTGTGGAGTAGTATCGGTTGTCTGAGTGGTGTTTGATTCTTCGCATGTCTGGCACAGCCGGGGTACAAGGTGAACGGGGGGAAAGGATGCTGGTTTCTATCGCGAAGGCGTAGACTACCAGCCCTATCAGCAACAATGCGATGATCGGGAACGCCAGGATGCCCGTGCAGAAATACTTGAGCTTTCGTCCGTGTTTCATTGGGATACTAGCGCGGCGAGTTGCGCCATGTTCGTCCACGTCGATGCTTATCTGGGTTGTCTTGGTGGCCTCGAGGCTGCTGGTGTCCATCGTTGTGGGAGAACACGTGGGGGTCGAGTCTAGTGCGATGCTAAGCGTCCGAAAGAGCAAGTGAATGCATTGAGGAGCCAAAAAATCCGAGGCGAAGGGCGAACAAGTGCCGTGTCGCAAATTATCCGAGAGGCTACGTGTATGGAACGACGATTCGGACAGCGAACACGCTGGTTCCTGCCATGATATTGGTACGATGATGGAACGCGCCGCATTCTATCTAACGTATCTGCTAGGACCTATCGGGTCTCGAGAAGTTGACGCGTCGGTGCACCTGGAAGCACGCCAGATTGAAAATCCAGAGGCACCAAGCTCAACCACTCGTTCGTTGAGGGACCCAACGCGAGAAGGGGGGAAGTGAGGTTTGGTCATCTGACGCAACACAACACTCGAGGCAGTGATTATTTCACCAAGTCATATTTTCCTTAACCAATCAGAGCGCTCTAAATTGAGATTTGAAAGTGTGGGTTCCCACGAGTGGAGTGGACCACAATAGGGAACCTTTGGTTTCCGAACCGCGGCAGAACAGGGAGCCAGTCATTTCTGGTTTCTGCCGCCAGAGCTCAGAGCTCCACGAAGAAGATCAAGGAAAGCAGCCAGGCTGCCAGTCGAAGAATCTCCATCGTCGCTTACCGTCCGTCACCACCGGGCCAGAACCGGCCGCGGACCGTGTCCCTGAACCCTGCGCTCCGTGGCCGTACCGTGCGTCTCGAGTGTTCGGACGAGCTTCCTGGTGAATTGGCCGGCCCCGTGTACGCTACCCAGGGCCGTGATTCCAAACTCCTCGCCCAGGGCGATCGCAGCCCGTTTATCGACGACGATGATGTTATCCAGCGCCCTGCCTGGTAGACCACGCTGGTGTTTCTGTTGCCTTGCCAACGTCGGATGAAACTCGCTCTTGCTCTCCGAGAACATGTGGATGTTCCGTTTTGGATCCCGCACTGGCGCCTCACTCAACCGAGCCACGACCTCACGGACGAGCTCACGGAGCGCCCGTTACAGTCGGTCTTCCGCTTCATCCGCTTCACGGATTGTTTTGCGGCATCGCCCCGCTGCGAAACTAAGTTCCTCCGTCACACGTCCGACGTGTTCGTGTGCGGCCAAGTCCTCACGTATTGTCGCGTTTCATCTATCGCGCTGGTTGATGACATCGACATCCTGCTGGAGCCTAGTTTCCGTTACGTGTGCATCGTGGCCATTCGTGGATACACTAGCGATCTTCGCCGGATTGTTGCGGTGCCGCTGGCGGACGTGCGCGCTCAGGCTATTACGCATGCAGAATTTGTGATGGGTAACTGTCGCGGGCTGCCGGTGGCTTTTCACCCCCCCCGCGTTTCGTGGGAGCGTGGGAGTCGTTCCTCCAGTCGGGACCCCGTGACATCTCGTCGAGCATTCCCGTGGCTACGCATACCCGGTCGTGCTCTGGTCAACATGGGCGAGCGCCTGATCGTGTACGTCAGCGCTCGTGGCGCGAAGATCACGGCCTCTCCCGGGGAGTTTGCTCTACGGGTGGCCAGGCAGCTCGATCTCGACGACGGCGTCAACTCGGGGGACGATCTTTCCCCCTCGCCAGGGGTACTGCTCACTCGTGAGGAGACCATACTCACGCCTTCGGTTGAGGTGCTCCATGATTTCAATCGGGCGGTCCCGGTGCCAGGCGCCACGCCCGTCACTAATCCTCCCATTCCAGTTCCGTCTGCGCCTGGCGCCTCAGGAGTGAGGGGGGGGGGGGCTACCTCTCCCACCAGGTGGACCAGTTCCGTAGGGGACCACTGGACCATCCGGACTGGATGGCCAAGTTTTAGGCTCCCAGCATCCGACTGTGCTCCTCCAACAGCAGCGCCGTGCGAACCTGGCTTTCACCGGTCATCTGTCCCAGCTGACTGCAATGGTGGCATCGGTGCAACAGCAGATCCTCCAGTCACGGCCTGTTCCGCCCCCTCTTCCAGCTAGCAGTCCGGAGGTGTTGCCAGCTACTATTCAATATGCTGCACGGTCGCATGTTGCCCCTGAACCCGTGGTCGAGCGTCGCGAAGTGTCGGATGCACAGCCCGCCGATGCACAGTCACGAGTACCGGCCAGGCCGCGCTCGCCATCGCACCATCAGACGGTCCAAGATTATGCGCACGATTGCCACCGCTATCGTGGCAGGCCTCGCTCTCGATCGCGGTCTCCACGGCGGAGCCGGTCGACCTCGCTGCCCCCGCGATTTCGTCGATTTCGCTCTCGGCAGCGCTCTCGTCGTCACCGTCAGTCCCGGTCTCCATCCCGTTTTCGAAAGCGTTCCCGTTCCCGGCTGCGTTCGCACCATGGTCACCGTCCGTCGGGGTCCTCGCGGTTTCGTCCGTCCGAGAACGAGGCTATCGTACACGATACCGCACGAGTTGGTCATCGGCCCGTGGTTCGAGATGCAGGAACGAATGAACACTTTGATCGATTTCTGGACATGTCCACGCAGGACCGGGTGTATTCCACGCTCGAGCACGAACGCTTCCGTCGTCAATATCGCGTGACCAAAGTCACCATCAAGATGTTGTACGCGTTGAACTTCTTCAACCGGCCAATCGACCATTTTCTGCCCTTGGAGGACATCGGTGGCCACCAGCAAGGTCGTAAGGTGATCCACGATGACGCGCAGTGGGTCGGGCCTGAGCCGGCCCCTCTATACCAGATCCGGCGGGCGGAGCAGCTGCATCACGTTCTCCACGTGACCCAAGATGTGGCGGCAGCGCGGTACCCGGCGGATGTCACTGACGTTTCCCGGTCGGTGCACGGTCATGCTATTCACCACGTGCCCCGCTCGACTCCAATCCAAGTAGTGAACGTGATGTGCAACTTGTACTAAGCCGTCTTCGCCTACTTGTTCAACGACATTCTTCATGGCATCGATTCTCGTGACCTGAATCCGCGTGCGCTACGCACTCTGAGTCCGGACTCCCCGGCTCACCAGCAGTATGTCCACCGCGTCTTATGCGGCGGTGTTTCATTCGGTCATCCGTCCTCAAGGCCCAGGGCCAACTGATCCGCGGGGCTCCCGCCAATCCCCCCCCCTCGAGGGTGTGGCCATCCAGCCGATCGGCAGAGGGGTACAACTCTGTCTCAGCGTGGACAGACACGAACAGTGATTCCACTAGGCATCCGGAACCAGATCCTGCACGAAGGAGGGAACCCCGTGTGTATCCGCTTCCAGGTGGACAAGGGTTGTACGTTTGAGCGGTGCTCTCACAGGCACAGTCTGGTCGCGTTACCTCCTGCCGTGCTGGAATGGGTGACGTCTCATCATGGCGCGCTCAAACCAGGTCACCCGCAACGCACCTGAAACCACGGTCGAGAAGAGTTCGCTAGACATCCGATACCCAGTGATAACATGTCTTCGCTTCTTGCTCGTTTTCCCGTGGGTTTTTCCGAGTCTGACTCCGATTGCTTGGGCTACCAAGTGCGCGTTAGCCCCCTGGTCGTGCTAACTTCGTCCATCTCCTCATTGGGTGGGTGAACACTGCCTCGGCTATCGTCGGGCGCCTGCCCATCGAACCCGCCTGCCAATGGTGCTCGGGCCATGACCATGGCGTCGTCAGACGCCGGTCCATCGACTTCGTCAGCACTTGGCGTTCGGACCACGTCCATGCCAGCATCGGAAGACGGTCCATTGACGCCGTTAGCACCTGGTGCCTGGACCATGACCATTTCAGCGTTGGACGCCAGTTCATTGAATCAGTTAGCGCCTGGTGCTCCGACCATGACCGGGTCAACATCGGCCGCCGGTCCTCCGACTCCAACTCCGCCTGGTGCGCGATCCAAGGCCAGGCCGGCGTCAGACGCCCGTCTATCGCACCTTGTGCAGGAGCCAAGCTCTCTCATGATCCTGTACGCAGCCTTGGACGGGGAATCCAGCACCGAATCCTCACGCAGTTTGTACGCGTGGTGCTTGTGGTCGTCTGATTATATCCTCATCAATTGGGAGGAGACTTCAGTCTCTCCAGCACATATCAACAACGAGATGGAAGCTCAAAGGCTATTCCGGTGTGTGTGCTGGCTTCGTTTAACCCAGGTCTGTGGGGTGGTTTATGTCTTCGGCGACTCCAGTGTGATCATCAACCAAGCCTTGATGGCCTTTACGTGCAGTGCGGTGGGCCTGCGCCCGTGGATCGTGGCCACTCGGGCACTCGGAGACGGTCGGATTCAGTTCCATATTCAGGCCATCTGGCGAGACTACAATCTCGCGGCGGATGCACTCTGTAACTGGGCGATGGATCTTCGCCGCCCTAGCAACCATAGTGGTTCCAGCTGGCCGTGCTCCAGCATGTACCGACCGGCTCTGAGCCCCGCGGTCATGCTCCCCTTTCGTGGTTCCGTTGACATCGTCCAGATAAACGGCCGTTCGTTTGCTGCTGCCACTCGAAGCCTTGTCTGGCAGGAGTTCCACCCGGTGGCGCTCCTTATTCGGGCTCGTTTCGCGTCGCAGACGGCCGACCGGATGTGTCACCCACGCGTCGTGATACCTCCGTCTCCAGAACGGTATCGACGGGGGCACGTCACCTCGGTTCCGCTTTCGACACGGACGCCACGCGTTCGTGCGTCGTCGCCTAGCGCCGGCAGTGTGTACCCCGAGCAGTATTCGAGAGTCTGCACGTGTGCGCTCATCGGGTGGGGGTCCGCTTTCCCCTCGATACGGCCTTCTTGGAGGTTGGGTCGGGCCACTAGTCGCGCCTACCGTGGACATAAGCATCATGGATGCTCTCGTCGCCGACCCACGCTTGGGTATTTCTGGCGTGTACTCTTCGGCCTTGCAAGTGGAGCGAACAGTACGACCATGATCGCAATGACACTTAGACGAGTCACCTAACAGTGGGGTCCGAGATTGACAGTGGAAGGCGCCTGGCGCCACGTCACAGTGCACAGTAACCGTCGATGGATCGCAAATGTCGTGGACAAAATGAACAGCCACTCCCCAGAAGGTCAAGACGAACTGCACCGGTAGCCTCCTCGACGCGTTTCTGCTTTGTTCATCTGCTTACGGGTATCAGTCTTCACTTGGCGCTTGCGGTCCTTTCAGTTGCTTGCTCTGGGGCAATCTGGATCAACATCTCGTGTGTAAGCAAGCGGCCTCTCACCGTGTTAGTGGTGCGAGCCTTGCTTTTTTCTCGAGGAGGCGGGAGCACCAACAACTTTAGCTGAACTACTGCTTTGACATGCAGCCAGGTCCTTCGGAGTACCGTTGCGCTGGTAGTCCCCTAGGCTCTCTTCCATCCTCTCCTTTGCAAGCGGAAAAGCCCACAGCTTTTAAACCCTGCCTTCACGTTGGCAGATAATTGCAGCTTTCCCACGTTATACCAGTCAGACGTAGTGCGTTCTCCTTGTCGATAGTGTAGATTCCGTCTTCGCTGATAAAGCTGTGGATGAGTGGTCGCAGTTTGCTTTTGAAAGCGCCGAAAACGACAACTTCGAGCGGCTGGAACAGATGGGTGGTGTTGGCCGGTAAGCAGACCAACAGAATGGTCAGCTCGCACGCTGCAGTGATCATTTTAATAGAATGAGGAGATGAGCACCCGCTCATAATGATAGCGAGCGGCCGCGGGATTGTAGCGGAGACGGCTGACGCAAAGAACGCAAGCCAACGAATGAATTGCATCGTGTTCATGAACTCCGAATCGGTCATCGCCACTGCTGCTCCGCTAACGCCACAGTTCACCACCTCGTTGAGCCGCACAGTCTTGCCCGGAGGAATGAAGACGGGGAGGGAGAAGACAAGTCCGTCAGCGCTACCACACGCAACGATTGTGAGGTGGAAGCTTGGATGCACCTCCTGAGTCCACACGTTCCCTGATATGCGGAAAGCGATGACGGGGTGGCTTTTCTTGCTGAATTCAAACGAGGTTTTATCCATGTTGAGTACACGCCATGCATCTATCTCCTCCATGATGTACACGCTAGTCAACGTGTCGAACAGCCGCTGCACATCTGATGCGTCGCCGCTGCTGCGAGCCTTTGATATAGACTGAGCGGTGCGAACCGACAGAGCAGGACGGCGCTCCACAAAGCGCCGGTACCAACCATCATCCACGTAGCGCTGAAAAGCATCTCGGAAATCGCGCTGGCCTTCGCAATTACAGCGCCACGCTCGACAGGATGGTGGAACTGCTGTCGCCCTACCACCCACTCGTAAATGCTCTCCTCGGCTTCTGGGCAAGAGCGGTGCGGGACAGCGACGCTTCGGATCTCGCGTCTCGCCTTTGCGGGCGGCAACCAAACGATTGGCGAGGGTGCTGACCTTTGATGCTCGAAATCTTGCTCACCGTTGACATGGACTCGCCACTGAGAACTTGAGCAACCGCGTCATCTAAACGCTCACCAGAGAACCCGCATCTTGTTTTCTTCATTCTGCTTCTTCGTTGCGTGTGTTTTTGCGTGGATTGTTAGGCTTTCCTCTCTTCTGGAAGAAATACAGGTTTATATCCAATAATATCATTATATTATGAATAATCATTTCTATTGGGTAAACGTCAAACAGAGGAGCGGCCAACCCAAATGATCGCCAAACTGAGATTTGCAGCGTTTACAAACACCAGTACGATAAGCTCTTCAGAACTGGTCGAAGCAGCACAAAGCCACATTTGAATCGTTGTCTCCCGCGCGTTTCAAATGCCTCTTTTTTCGTTGTCCGATAAGTGGGCTCAAAGTTAGAGCTCGTTCATCCGAAATTTCACTAAATTGACCATTTCCCTTACCACTAAAGTCTGTTTGTGGGAGCAGTTCCGGATTTTATAGTTTTGGGGTCGTGTTAGTTTTTTCTCTCCGATTGACTCGTGGAATGCTTGTTAATATGACGTGTTGTTTGGTCCTTACGCTGCTGCCTATTGCCCCCGTGGCCTGGGGGTCATGTAGTCGGCTCCGTACATCTCGAGCAGAAAAGAATGCGGGTCGTGCACCGTGGCGAACGGGAGGCCATTGATTGTTACCTCCGAGGGGGGCTGCACCGAGTTGTCGGGCAGTATGCGGTCGGTGCCCTCCATCTCCCAGGCGCTGTCGTTCCGCTGCTTCATTTCGTACAGGTCCAGGTATGGTACGGCATAATTGGGGGTGATTGGCCGACTCGGGTCGTACAGGTTGGCAGCCAGCGGATGCGTCGGCGCCAGACACACACGCCAAATGTGCATGAAGAAGACGTGGTAGCCCTTCAGCCAAAGTGCCTCTCGCAAATCGTCATTTGCATGAAAATCTCCGGTGTAGCCAATGTCGGCGTCTTCTGTGAATGGGATCATGGACCCGTTGCGCACTGCGCCGAGCAACGAGCCGAACGTGATGATAGGAGACTTCCCCAAAGCCTGGAGCTCCTCGTAGACCTCGACCAGCAGCAAGTGCAGAACGCTAGCGTAGCAGATCGTGGCCGGTGACTGACGAATCAGAAGGTCCATGCGGTCGGCAGTCGCGCAGTAGGGCGTATCCTTCCGTCCGGAGATCGGCAGGCAGTAGCTGTATCCGTGGTCCGAGTGGGCGTTTTCGTCGCAAAGCTCGGTGTGTTCGCCACGAAAGATCAACGGCGGCAATGGACTGATACCCTTCAGCATGGAGTAGAACCGATGATCCGAGTGGTAGTCGATATTGCTCGCGTTCAACGCAGCTGGGGTACAAGCCGAGTCGTCGCTGCCATCGTCAGCGCCAGAAGTTGATAAATCGCTGGTGGTGTGTGTGTCGTCCGAGCTGGCACTGGCATTGTCTTCACTACTCACCACGACTTCAAAATGAACGTCGTGTATGATGCTGGGATTGCTGCTGTCGTTGCTCTGCAGGAAATACGCTGGTGCGCTGCCTAGGATGTGGGTCTCCATTGCAATATCGCAGACCACCACTCCGATCAGCAGCAACGCGATTGTCGTGACCACCATGCTTCGAGTGCACAGGTCCTGTGCCCCGCGGCCGTGATTGGCTGGCAGACTAACGCGATGAGCGATCGCCTGCTCTTCTGCGTCTGTACTCAGCTGGAGTACGCCGGTGGCCTTGACGTTGCTGGTCCCCATTGCAATGAGCGAAGGCTTGACTGTGGTCGAAAGAGACCAAAAGCAAGAATGAGAGCATTGGAGAAGCAAGACATCGAGCGGTGACCCCGCTCACGACCGCAAGATCCGATGGAAATGGGCAAGACTGGTCGGTCGCCAGGGTGTACGGTCCCGCCTTGAACAAACCAAACCAACCTTTAGGTTCATGAAATAAACTCGAGCCAAAAATACTGAACCAACCTGGTTTGCTTCAGTTACAAAAACTGGAAGCCAACCAATCAAAACGACCTGAGTTACATGTTAAGCCACAAAACCCGGTAATACTGATGCGAAACCGGTGTATTTTACGACAGAACCAGTATTTTGCACTTAGGCTGGTTTGGTTTGTAGTGATCTGGCGATCGGGCGATCGGGCGATCTGGCGGTCATTTCATTCAATGACGACGGATTCTTTTTTTGACGTTTTGCCTCCAGGCTCGAACAGAAAAATAAAGAATCCTAGATTGCTGAAGGCGAGGCAACCTCTGGTAGCGTTGCGATCTTTTGGCGGAAGTATATTCTTTATTTTTTCGGAAACACCGGCAAACTCTTGGATTGGCCAGACTTTATTGGGATTGTGGGTTTGTCAATGTTTTTCTTTTGCCAGTCGCTGAATGGCATCCCAGAACACGCCACGTCGATAATACTGGGAGCAAGAACACGGACTGCGTGTGCCACGAGAATGCAAGGGGTGAATACCGGTAGTCAAACGGGATTATGTAAAGTTTACATGTAGCTGCTCACACGGCTACACTCGGTTCCTACGAGTCCGTGTTGAGTGCGAGTGCGACGCCCTGCAGCACCCAGTGGGAGGCGTGTTCGGTGGAGAACAGGTCTGCGTCGAACACGAGGCCGACGCCCATGGCATTGCGTCGCGACTGCGTTACGTACACTGGCGTGCGGAACGTGTTCTGCAGTTTGAGCCGACTGGCCTCAATGGGGATGACCTGCAGGATAGGCAGCTCCTCCACGAGTTGTTTGGGTCGTTGCGGAGCCAATCCAACACGTTCGAGGTCCCAGGACGCTCCCTCCAGGAACAAACCCTTCACATAGCAGCCAGCATCATCGTCGCTCGGCGCTGGAACCTGATCGTCATGTGTAAAGCTTGTAACGCGCGTGTAAAGCGTCGACTTGTCCAGCGGCCAGCTCTTGGCTCGACATGTGGCCTGCACCAGCGCCGTAAGGTATGACTCAGGAATACCGAGCCCCGACAGCCAGATGACCCGTGGGTCACCCTTGGTCACCCAGTCCATGTACTGCGTAAATCGTTTGGTAAAGTGTTCCATCCAGCTGCCCAGCGGCTTCTCTGTCTTGGGGCACAGCGAACGCCAGAGATTCGGCAGGAACCCATCGTACAGTGCGTTGCCCAGTGCATCCAGCTCGTCACTCATGCCGATTTCACCCACCAGCGCCTTCTGCAGATCCCCCAGTGACTGTCGCATCCGCGCTGTCAACAGGTTCCAGCGATCCAGTTCCTGTAACAACACGATCTGAGTGGGCGTGGGGGTGAGGCCCAGCTTCTTCCGGATGAGATCCACATCCACCTGTGGCGGTACTTTCGACTGAATGTCGCTAGCCACATTGCCAATGTGTTCTTCACGGGAGATCCCGGTTCCTGACTGGGCAGCTCGCGGTTGTAGCGAGATCAGATCCTTCCAGACACTCTTGGACATGTTGGTGTAGTACCCGATCTCGGCATTCGGATGTAACCCGAACACCGCAGGGCTATTGGTCAATGGTAGAGTCTCCACTGTGGCCACATACGACTCCAACTCAAGCGGCTCGGAGTCCTGACCGCCGGGGAGCACGTAGTCGAAGCCTGAGCGACTGAAGAAGAACCGCTGACAGTCATCGAAGAGGAAGTCGCCCATGTACTCAGATAAGTACGTGGTGAGGATCCGACGGTCGTAATCGTCACTCACCCGCCCGCCGTACATGGCGTCTCCGATGAGGTACTTCAGTGACCCCCAAGGTAGTTGTTCGTCCCCATCTTCGAAGGCTTTCGAGAGATACAGACTCAGCAGTTTCCGGGAGATGGCGAAGTCCGACTCATTGAAGTCGTAGCTCACGTTCCAGCCGATCTTCCCGTACTTCCGACGCTCCAGGACCACCGCGTGAAGGAAGCAGAGCACGTAAACGACAGCCCGGAAGGCGGGATGTGGACATTCGTCCAGCATGGCCGGGTCCAGCTTCGAATACAGACTGCGCATGTTCTGTTTGAGGCCGTCAGGCGGCTCCGTGACTACCTTGAGTGACCGCTGGAGGATTCCCAACGGGAATCGATCAGTCGGTTCCGTTGTGAGCCACAGGCGGAAGTCTTTGTGGGGTTTTGGCATGGCCAGTAGCATTTTCTCGAGTGTTCGTAGCCAACTGGCCAATAGATGGCAGTTCTGGAGCAACACCCAGTGACCCCGAGTCGCTCCGGCTTCCAGCATTTGCTCTGCGAGTGGTCCTTGCCCTTGTCCGAGGGCCAGGAACTTGAATCGATGGCCGGAGAAGCCGTATTCATCGCCCAAAGTCTGGATATCACTCTGTGGATCGGCTCCTGGACTCAGAATGCACACAATAGGCGAGGTAGCTGCACTTTGACCGTAAATCCGAGCGTAGT
>MBAC02004714.1:0-34658 GCA_001712635.2 Nothophytophthora sp. Chile5
AGATCATGTACGGCGGCCACATCGTCAACGACTTCGACCGGCTGCTGGCCAACACGTACCTGGACTTCTACATGCGCGACGAGCTGCTGGACGAGATGGAGATGTTCCCGTTCGTCGGGGACGAGAAGGGCCCGAGCTTCATGTGCCTCGCGCCGTCGTCCTACGACAAGTACCTGGAGCACATCGAGACGGAGCTCAAGACGGACTCGCCGCTGGCCTTCGGGCTGCACCCGAACGCCGAGATCGACTTCCGCACGACGCAGTCCGAGAACCTCTTCCGCACGCTCATGGAGCTGCAGCCGCGCGACGCCGCGGCGGGCGACGCGACCATGAGCCCGCTGGAGCTGGCCAAGCAGGGGCTGGAGATGGTGCTCTCCCGCGTGGGCGAGAAGAAGTTCGAGTGCGACGAGATCTCGCGCAGTCTGGAGGAGATGGGCCCGTACCAGAACGTGTTCATCCAGGAGTGCGAGGCCATGAACGGGCTGCTCGTGGAGGTCGTGCGCTCGCTGAACGAGCTGTCGCTGGGCTTCGCGGGGGAGCTCACCATGTCGGACGCCATGGAGGCCGTGCAGGAGTCGCTCTTCCTGGACCGCGTGCCCAAGTCGTGGGAGAAGCTGGCCTTCCCGTCGCTGCGGCCGCTGGGCTCGTGGCTCACGAACCTCGAGGCGCGGCTGCAGCAGCTGGAGGAGTGGACGCAGAACCCCGTGGACATCCCGCGCGTCACGTGGCTCTCGGGCATGATCAACCCGCAGAGCTTCCTCACGGCCATCATGCAGGTCACGGCGCAGAAGAACCAGTGGGAGCTGGACAAGCTCGTGATCCAGACGGACGTGCTCAAGCGCCGCAACGGAGAGGTGGACGCGCCCTCGCGCGACGGCGCCTACATCCACGGGCTCTACCTCATGGGCGCGCGCTGGGACGTGCAGAACAACACGGTGGAGCGCTCGCACCCCAAGGAGATGTTCTCGCCCATGCCCGTGGTCAACTGCAAGGCCGTGGCCGCCGACAAGCTGGACGTCAAGGGCTCGTTCGTGTGCCCCTGCTACAAGACGGAGTTCCGCGGCCCCACCTACGTCTTCTCGGCGCAGCTCAAGTCCAAGTCGCCGCCGGCGCGCTGGGTGCTGGCCGGTGTGGCGCTCATCATGGACATCGTGTAGGCGGAGGGAGAAGAGGCTGAGGCCGAATGCATTCGTTTCCTGTGTTAGTCCTTCTGCTCGCTCTGCTGCTGTCTCCAGCGCCTCCACAGCGCCAGCGAGCCCTGCGCGGACGGCGTGAGCTCCATCCCGGCGGGGTCCGTCGCCAGGAGCTCCGCGGCCGGCAGCAGCTCCAGTCGCACCGACTCGAACTTGTCCGCCGGCCCGGCGGCGTAGAACGCGCGCAGCTCCGCCGCCGAGCACGCGGCCCTGAGGTGGAAGGCTGCAGCGCGCGCGCGCGCACACACACACACACACACACAGAGACCTCCGTCAGTAGCGCAGCCGCCCGCCCTCCTCCCCCCATCGCGTCCGCACCGAAGCTGGGCGTGCAGGCGGCCGTCTGCAGCACGACGCCCAGCAGCAGCGGCGCCGCCAGCAGCGCAGGCGCCACGTTCACCTCCTCCTGCACCTCGGCCGCCACGGAGCGGAAGAGCTCGTCGCGCGCCGCCGTCTCCAGCGCCTCGCGGCGCGCCTCGTTGCCCGGCAGCTCCAGCGTCGCCAGCTCCTCGGCCGTCAGCTGGATGTGCTGCGGCCACAACAAGAACAGGCGTCAGTCAGCCGGACAGCCTGCAGCAGCTGCCGGCGCCACGCACCGTCGGCTCCGGGTGGCCGCCGGGCGTGTCGTACAGGTCCTGGTACATCCCCACGCTGCGGCTGCGCTGGATGAGCGCCACGTGCGCGTCCGCCGTCTCCAGCACCGCCGCCACGCCCACCTTCCGCGACAGGAACGCGAACGCGTCGGCGCGGGGCGCGTCGGCCAGCAGCCGCGGCGCCAGCGACGAGCAGCACGTCCCCAGGTACGTCCGGTAGTCCGTCACCCCGCACTGCAGCTCCAGAGCCCCCGGCCGCGCCCGCCAGCGCGCCAGGCGGAACTTGGAGGCGTTGAACACGCGCGGCGAGCGCCGCCGGAACTCGTCCCAGGACCGCGCCACCGCCGCCTCCACGGCCGCGTCCGGGTGCGGCAGGCGGCCGAAGCGAGGCGACAGACGCACGCGCACCTGCTCGCGCAGGAAGGGGCCCGGCGCGTCGCCCCCAGGCGCCACGAAGCTGCGCACGGCGAAGCTCATGAGCTGCTGCCGGGGGAGCCGCATGTTGGCTCTCGTTCCGAGTTGGACGTGTTGAACGTCTAACATCTCTTCTCTCTTTATACACGTACTGGCTGTGTTGCATATGTTGATTCGTCCAACGCAGCTCGCACTTCTGATATACGTTCGCTGCCACCTTCTCCCACCCCGGAAGCCAACATATCCTGCATCTGTCTATACACGCCCAACACGCTTCAACCTCTATACGCTCTCGGAGGTTTCTCAGCCGAAGAAGAACGCGGAGCTCTCCAGAGAAGAGATCGCCCGACCCAAGGCCCGAGAACGCCCGAGCGCCATGCAGAGCCTCTTCCACGGCGTGCGCGAGTACCTGACGCCGGTGCTGACGGCCTCCTCCTTCGAGGACAAGGGGCTGCTGACGCCCGAGGAGTTCGTGAAGGCCGGCGACCTGCTGGTGTACAAGTGTCCCACGTGGCGATGGTCCGTGTTGCTGTCCGAAGAGCCGGCCGCCGACCGGCTGTGCTGCTCTGTGGGGCTGCTGCTGACCCCGGACTCTGTGTTGACGTGGCCAGGGAGAGCGGCGACGCCAGCTCGCGCCGCGCTTACCTGCCGCCGGACAAGCAGTACCTTATCACTCGCAACGGTCCGTCCGCCCGCGAAACGGAGCGAAGAGGAGCGACTCTCCAGCTGACTGACTGCCTGTGCTCTGCCTGCTGTTGCTGTTGCTGTTGCTGTTGCTGCTGGCGCCTCCGTGTGGTGGGCGACAGTGCCGTGCCGCCGCCGCGTGACGTCCTTAGAGCAGAGCTACCAGACTGAGGAGGCCGTGGAGGGCGAGGACGAATGGATCGCCGCGTCGTCGTACGCGCCTGCCGGCGGCTCCACCGCCGTCACAGGTGCGCTCTCCGCCTCGCCTGGCCTCGTTGTTTCGTAGCGGCGTCCTCCAACTGACAGTCTCTGCTATGCGCTCCAGATCTGAGCGACGAGATGGGAGATCTCTCCGTGGACGACGCTGCCAAGCCCGCTCCAGCCAGCGGCAGCGGCATTCTGGGCGCCATCGTGGACGAGCACTTCATGGGTTCCACCGCTGCGGCTTCCGCCGCCGAGCCGGAGCTGCGCGACCTGAGCTCGTACGAGGAAGAGGACAACCTGGTGGAGGAGGACGAGGCGGCGCTGGGCCCGTCGACGGCCGGCGGCGGCGGCTACCTGGTGGCCAGCGAGCCGGACGACGCCGAGGACGCGATCCTGCACACGCGCACCTACGACCTGTCCATCACGTACGACAAGTACTACCAGACGCCGCGCGTGTGGCTGTTCGGCTACGACGAGCGCAACGCGCCGCTGAGCGGCGAGCAGATGTTCGAGGACATCATGCAGGACTACGCCAACCGCACCGTGACCATGGAGCCGCATCCGCACCGCAGCGCGCTGGTGCAGGCGTCCATCCACCCGTGCCAGCACGGCGCCGTCATGAAGCGCATCATCGCCAACCTGAAGGCGCGCGAGCCCGGCGCCGAGGAGACGGCCGGCCAGCAGGCCAACGAGCTGCGCAGCGACCAGTACCTCTTCCTGTTCCTCAAGTTCGTGCAGTCGGTCATCCCCACCATCGACTACGACTACACCATCGAGGTGAACGCCAAGCAGTGAGGGAGGCAGGCGGCGGACAGAAAGGAAGGCCCACGTGCATACTTAACCCGCGCAATGGAGACTTAGCGCGGTTTGTCGAGTTTTCCGATCAATCGACGAGGTGAGATGCGCCCGTTTTCTGTGGCTCTTTCTAGGACAAAGCGTAACGCCCGGATGCGCCTTGAAGAAGGACCGCGGGCGTTATATTCCGTCGGAGGATCCTCCGCCGCTTCAATCCGGAAATCCCAACGCCCAACGCCCAACGCCCAACGCCCAACGCCAGCGAACGCACGGCCGGCCATGGTGTTCGTGACGCTCAAGTACATCATCATCGGCGACTCCGGTACGTCCTCCCCCCCCGCCCCCTCCCCCGTCTCTGCCTAACGCCGTCGCCCCTCCCAGAGGTGGGCAAGTCGTCGCTGCTGCTGCAGTTCACGGAGCAGCACTTCCAGCCCATCCACGACCTCACCATCGGCGTGGAGTTCGGCGCCAAGCTGCTGGAGGTGGACGGCCGCAAGGTGAAGCTGGAGATCTGGGACACGGCCGGCCAGGAGACCTTCCTGTCCATCACGCGCTCCTACTACCGCGGCGCCGACGGGGCGCTGCTGGTGTACGACGTGTCGCGGAGAGAGAGCTTCGAGCACCTGGGCCGCTGGCTGCAGGAGTGCCACCAGAACTGCCACAACGACGAGGTGGAGATCATGGTGGTGGGCATGAAGTGCGACGTGCAGGCCAGGGACCGGGAGGTCACGGAGGACGAAGGCCGCGAGTGGGCCGCCGCCCACGGCCTCTACTTCATCGAGGCCTCCGCCAAGACCGCGCTCAACGTGGAGCAGGTGCGGACGCCTGCACTGGGCGGTCTAGACGCGGTCTGCGGCGGCTGACGCTCTCTCTTTCCCTGTTGCAGGCCTTCGCGCAGACGGCCACCACCATCCTGCGGAATTTCGACTACTCGAGCCACCAGGTCCGCAAGACGTCCAGCGGCAGTCGCGTGTCCATAGAGGCCGCCGCCGCGGACCATAGTCGCCCCAAGTCCGAGTGCTGTTACTCGTCCTAGACGCCTCCAGCCGCGCCTGCGGCCTCCCCCGTCCAGTTCTCTCTCCTCCCTCTGTTGCGTTCGCTGCCTGCAGCGGCCCAAGCTGAGCGCCTTCCTCCTAACCCAGTCAGATGCTCAGTCTCCGACGGCAGACCCAAGCAGCAGCAGCAGCAGAAGAAGAAGAAGCTTCGATTCAATTTAACCCCCGCGTGTTTCACAGAGCTGACTCGTTACTGCGCCTCTTCTGTCCGTCCGGCCGCCTCGTCCAGCAGCTCCTGCACCCACTGGCCGATGAGGTTGTTGCGCGTGGCCAGGTAGTGCGCGTAGTGCGTGTGCAGACACTTGACGGCCGTGAAGTCGCGGATGCCGGCGATGCCCACGTCGCGCAGGAAGAACTCCCAGCGCCGACTCGTCACCAGCTCGCGGTCGTGCGGCGTCAGCATCCGCCACCGCTGCGCCGCGTACTCGCGGTGGCTCTCCGCCATTTTCTGCCGGCGACAAAAGAAACAGGACAAGGCACGGGCGTTAGAGGCGCATTGCAGATTGACTAACCAGCCGCTCCCACTGCAGGCCCACCTGCTTGGCGACGTCGCTGGCGTCCAGGCGGCGCTGCAGCTCCAGCACGAACTGCTGGTCCTCGAGCGTGGACACGCGCGCCTTGAGCTCGCTGGACGCCAGCCAGTAGATGGTGGGGAAGGGCTCCATCTTGGCGCGCTGCTTCTTCTTGTACGCGTCCTCCGCGTTGCGCAGCGGATACAGCAGCAGCACCGCCGGCCGGCGAGTCGCCGCGGTCTGGTCCGTCTGCTCCTGCGCCGTCGGAGAGCCCTCGCCGTCCACGAACGCGCTCACCCGCACCAGGTTGTTGGGCACGAAGCCCAGCTCCTCCCGCACCAGCGCCAGCTCCGCAGGAGACGCCTCGCAGGCCACGCCTTCGTGCGCGGCGTCGACATCCGGAGGCGGCGGCATCTCCTCCATCCAGCAGGTCGGAGAATATGGCAGAGGCGCTTCAGTGACATCACACCGAGAGGAGACTAACTGGTATATCGGTATACCGTTCATACCGGTAGACGCTGGATCGATATACCGGTGTGCTGCCGGTATGTTTGGAGCATGAAAGGTCGCAAGCTGGATCCCTCCAATGAAGAAGGTAGCCATTCCGCAAGACGACCGCAAGACGAAGGACACGACAGCCATGGACCCCATGAAGATGCTGGAGATGGGGCATCGCTCTGGCGTCTCGCAGACGGAGGTGGACGACTTTGCCGACCGCATGGACCTGGTGCGAGCCCTGTCTCTATCTATCAACGACGGCCCTTGAGGACGCACCACCTCGCCCTTGTCACTCAACCTGTTGTTGCATCTTCTGCAATTGCAGATCTCGAAGGCGATGGCGGATATTCAGAATGGCACGTTCGACCCCACCACCTGCAACGTACGTGGTCTGGATTGGACGCAGTCTAAATCGGCAGGCGAGAGGGAGAGAGGCTTACGATCGTCTGCTGCGACTGACAGATCCCGGGGTACAAGACGGCGGAGCAGGAAGAGATCGAGCGACAGGAGCAGCTCATCCGTGAGGCGAAACGCCGGAAGCGCGAGGAAGAGCGGCAGCTCAAGGCGAAGCGGGAGGAGCACGACGCCTGGTGGCACAAGGCGGAGCTGCGCTTCTCGCTGAGAGACGCCGAAGGGGAGGACGAGGAGGCCTCCGACTCGACGCCAAGAACCAAGAGCGCCCATTGGGCGAACCGCGTTCTCGCCGCCTACAAGGCGCGCGACGCCAACGACTACTCGCTGTGGGACCAGTGGGAGCCCGAGGACCCCGTGTCGCTGCAGGAGCAGGCGGAGCGCGAGGCGGAGCTGGACAAGCTGCGCAACCGCGAGTTCGAGAATAATAACCCCGGCTTCTGCAATCAGTTCAAAAAGGACATGGAGGAGCGCCAGCGATCGCAAGAGGAGAAGGCGCGGACTGCCGAGCGTGAGTGGCTGGAGGATCTGACCTGGGAGGGCCATTTGTTTGAGGTCATTTTCCACGCCTTGACGCCAGTCCTTTACTTATGAATATCCATTTGTCTTGTGCCTAGGCTTGAAGCGTCAGGGGAACCGCAGCTACAAGAAGAAGCAGTACAAGGACGCCATCAAGAGCTACATGCAGGCGCTGGCGTCCGCTCCGTTCAACGTGGCGGTGCTGGCCAATCTCGCGCAGTGCTTCCTGCGCATGGACCAGCTGGACGACTGCGTCGAGTTCTGCTCGCGCGCTTTGTACATCGACGCGGACCACGTGAAGGCGCTCTCACGTCGTGCCACCGCTTGGCACAAGCAGAAGAAGTGGAAGCAAGCGGCGGCCGACATGCGGAAGGCTCTCGCGCTGGACGCTGAGAACGCCGACGTGCTGGAGCAGCACTCCATCATCGTGGGCGACTACGAAGACTCCGTCATCGATAGCGAGGTAGACTCGGTTCTGGCTGCCAAAGACCAGCAACAGCAGCGTCGAAGTGGAGTGGATAGCTTCACTGGGTCCCCCCTCAGCGCCTCAACTGGCGAGGAGCTGCGGTTTTCGCTAGAACTGCTCAAGAAAATGGATGAACAAACCACCTTATTGGACAGTTCGGAGCCAGCGGACCAGAAGCGCCGCGTGTCCGACGCGTGGGTTGCCTACGACTTGCTCCTTCCCTTCTTGGAGAGGAACGAGCACGTCCGAGCGAAATTCCGGACGTCTGGCGAGATGAACAAGCTCTGCGACCGTCTCGTGGCTGTCATGGGGGACTTAGAGGCGCCGCAAACCGCAGCAGAGGCCAGTGTCCGTCATAGAGACGAGGAGCTCATCATAAGCGCCATGCTCAACTGCGCGACGGCTGCGGTAGCCGACACGCCGCGCAACCAAGTGGTCCTGTTCCGCCACGTCGCCTTTCGGGTGAAGCTCATGGAGGCGTTTAGCGCCTTGAACGCTGCGTTCGGTGCTCCCTCCCAAGCCACGAACGTCCCGTGGATCGTACAAGCGAGTCTCGTGCGCTTTCTGGAGGAAGCGCTGGGCTCCAAAAGCTGGCGAAGCGCCGTGATCGCGTCGGACGAGGTCATGACCGCACTCCTAGCGATCCTCCGCATCAACTTCGACGACAGGAGTATGGCGAGTGACGAAAGAGCCGCCAAAGCCTCCCTCGTGCTGGCAGGATCCGGCATCTGCTTCACGCTGAGCAGCGAGGCGAGTGATCTCCAGGCGTTCGCCAGTCGTGGAGTCGACTGCCTTGCAACGATTGCTCAGGCGCTGGAAGCGCACAGTGGGGCTGGCTCTGCGGCTTCTCTACGTAACCTGCTGGGCTTCATGACCAACCTCTCAACTAGCAGCGCGATCCGCACGGCTATTGAGGGTGCTCCGTGCCAGGAAGCCCGACGGAAACTCGTGCAGATCCTGCTCCAAATCGCCCAAGACGCTTATTGCGGCAGCCACTCTGAGCCAACGGTGTCTCCGCGGGACGTCGTCTGCTCGGAGCGAGCGCTGGGCGTGTTGCTGAATCTGTCGTTCGCCGAGACCTCCCAATTGCGACGCAGCGACCTGCTGAAGTCCTCCGCGGTGGAAACGATAGAGCGAATCCTCGCCTACGCGAGTCCGGCATCATTCACGGACTCCATCCTCGTGCTGTCGCGTGCCGCCAGTCTACTCTGCCGCCTTCACGTTGTTCTCCATGGCCAGAGCGACGTCGACGGATCTCACGCGACGATCTGCAGTCGTCTCAGTAGCGTCGAGGTGCTTTCGAAGCTCTTCGAGATCTGTCAGCAAGCCAACGCCTGCTTCAGTGGCAAAGCCGCAGCGATCCCGGAGGAATTGTGGCAGCTCTGCGCCCAGATCTGGTGCCACGTGGGCTGGTGCGCCCACCTGCTCCACGTCCGCGCGTTCCTGCGCCAGAAGCAGGTGGTGCCGCTGCTGCTCCAAGTGATTGCGCTGGCGAATGCTCAGAAGGCCTACCGCCGTCCCAGTGGCAACACGACGGCGTGCGAGCGACTCGTGGGGAACGTGGTGAAGGTGCTGATCGCCATGCAGACAGACCGCGACGCGGCGGACGCACCAGCCTTCCGAGCGCAGCGCAACATCGCGGTGCTCGTGAGTTCGCTTCAGACGCTGGCGGACGGCCTGGCGCGCAAGAACGTGGCCATCCTGCTGGCCAAACTGTGCCAGTTCGATCCCAAGGCGAAGGACGCGGTCCGCGAGCTGCGCGGAATCGAGATGATGCTGTCCATCAGCCAGTCGATGAAGCAGGCGGTGGCCTTCTGAGGTCAAAGTAATCGAGAGCGGAGGTAAGAGGGACCGCAAGGCCAGTCAGTCCGCGTAGCGGTTCTGCCTGGATGCGAAAAGCTCACTCTATTGCGCGGCAGACAGTCGACTGCTATCACTCTAGCAAATGCGCCTCGACGCTCACAGCGATGCAACAGCTAACACGTTCATAACAACATTCACATACAGCACATTCACCCAGGAAAGATCACCAAGAGCCATGAGACGTCGATCGCCGTTCCGACGGCCAGACTCCATGTTCGCGAGGGCTTGCTCGTACCTGACGAATAGCGAGAACGGGCGCATGTACGAGATGACGTACTTTTGCATGCCGGTCTCCTACACAGCAGAGAGCAAACAAGCGAGCAGAGGCCGTTGGAATCCCTTCGTGGAGACGCGCGATGCCGGTCGAGAGCGAGCAGAACGCGACCAGCTAACTGCTGCGTACTCACGCCTTCCTTCTCGATCTTGAAGAGCGTGTAGTTGGTTTTCGAGCACCGCACGTCGGCCATGGGGTTGATGAATTTCTACAGGGCGATCACCAACAGCCATTGAGTCAAGTTCTCTCCTTCTCGGGCTGACACCACCCTCCCGTGGGCCCTGCAGGACGCCACTCACCTGGATGTTCGAGCGATAGACGTCGCTGCTGTCGGCGGAGGCCGCGCGAGCCCGGAAGAAGTTGAACCGAGTGGCCTACGAAGCCCAAAACCAACAGTTGAGCTTTGCAAGTCGAAGGATGACGCGCTTTGGACGCGGAGAGCGAACACACCTGCGAGTTCAGCCGCACGACGAGCTCCTGCTTGCGGGCCTCCTGCTTGATGTCGAACTGCACGCGACCCGCCGGCTTGGCGGCCAAGAGCTTGAACCGCTTGGTGTCCGCCGTCGGCGTCATGAGGATCTTGCCGCCGTAGCACGAGTCGGTCCACGTGGTCATGGAGCTGTCGTCCAGGCTGCAGGCGGCAGAGTTAGTGTAGGCTGCCAGTTAGCATCATCAGATTCGCAATATCACCTTCTCGTCCTTCTGATCGCTCACCTGAACCGGAACTTGTGCTTGTTCAGACGCTTCCGCGCGAAGAGGCAGAAGTCAGTTTGGCTGTCGTGCACCTGCGGGATGTAGAAGCGGAAGAACTTGGAGCCGTAGCGCGGGACCTCTATCCCCGTGACGAGCTCCATGACGAGGATCGCGAACGTCGGCGGCGAGTGGTGCAGGAACGCCATCTGACCCGTGGCATTATCGCACTCATCCTGTTCCTATCAAAGCGTTGCATTGCGGATCAAACGCGTCAACCAGATGAGTCCCCAGCTTTCTGCGGTCTCAGAGACGACACGTGCTACCTCTGCTGTCGAAGCCTTGGCGTCGGAAGGAGCTGTCTGCGTCGTCGGCGACGCTGGACTGCTCGCTGACCTCCCGGGTCTCGCAGACGCCTTTGCTGCGACAGTTGTCTCTCCCTTCTTAACGGCTTGCTGGCTGCCTCCACTGTTGGGCACGGGCGACGGAGGCCGCTCGTCGTTGCGCGTGTCGTTCACGAACCAGTCTTGGCACTCGTCCGAGTCGCTCGCGTTCGACGCTCGTTCCTCGAATTCCTGCTTGAGGCTGCGGCACAAAAGAGCGGCGAAGGCAGCAGATGAGTACTGACCCACCCAATCGAGAGCTTCCTCTGATGCCAGCTGGCTGCAGCCGTTTGGAAGCGGGTACGGACCGGTTGGCGAAGTCGCCCATGGCGCTTTCTTCCATCATGTTGAGGCTCCAGCCGTCTCCGTTCTGGAGCAGCTCTTCGATGGCAAGGCGAGCAAATCGCGCAGTTGGGCACCATGAGCGAGCTGTTACGGTCTCCGAGAGCGACAAGAATAGGCAGCCACCCAGCCACTTCAGCTGGTCTCTTGGCGGTTCCGACAAACGCGAGTAGTGTAGCCATGTGGTTCGCCTCCAGCCGTTTGATTGGCCCAAAGCAAAAGGGAATGAAGCCTCTCATTGGCTGGAATGACTCCAAGTTGAAGTTGGCTCGAGCATCGTCGACCCAGACGCCAAGTTGTCTCGACCCTGTCGACGGTTATAAATACGGTCTTTGCCTTGTCAAGAGAGACCAGCAATCTCCCCACCGAGTGCGAGTCGAGCGATCCACTGGCGTCGCTTGGTCGTCGGCGACTTGGCGACCAACGTCATGTCTCCGCCCGCCTCCGAGACGCACTACGAGCTGGTGCGCGACGCCATCTTCGACAACGACCGGGCGCGAGTGGCCGAGCTGTTGGCGGCGCCTGGCGTGGACGTGGACCACTTCGACGCTGGCGGCCAGACGTTGCTGCACTTGGCGTGTTTCTGGGGCCGCATGGAGCTGGCCAAGCTGCTGTTGGCGGCCGGCGCCAGCCTCAAGACCAAGAACGCCGCGGGCTGTACGGCGCTGGACCTGGCCACACACTGGGGCCACTCGGCTGTGGCGGAAGTCATCCGCCTGAGAGGCGGCAGTAGCGTGTGGGAAGACAAGATGGGAGCGCTGCAGGTGCAACTGGAGGACCTCACGCTGCAGAACCAGCAACTCGAGGCGCAGAACGACGACAAGGCCAGGCGGTTGGACGCACAGGCACAGGAAATACAGGCCTTGCACATGCGATTGGAAGAGGAGAAGAGCGCACATCTCCTTACGATGACTGCGCTGCAGCGCACGCGCCAGCGTCACTCTGAGCAGGCGACGGCGATCCAGCAGCTCGAGCAGGAGCGATCGGATCTCTCGCGGCAGTTGAAGGCGACACTGGTAGCACAAAACAGCGCTGAGAACGCAAGCCAGCGAGCTGAGCAGGAGATGGCGGCACTGCGAGCCCATCGCGACGACATCCTGGCGCAGATGCAGGCCAGCGTGAAGCAGCAAGAGGCGGTCACACACAACTGGCAACGCGCTGAAGTAGCGGCGGCCATCGCGGACTCGCAGCGCAACTTTGCGTTTGCCGAGCGCGACCAGGTCCACCGCGCACACGTGGCGGTGCTGGGCGAGCTGCTGGTGACGACGGAGCGTCTCGGAGCCGCGGAGCAGGAGCTCATGACGCTCAAGACGGATCTGGCGGAGCACATCTATGAGAAGAATCGCGAGCAGCGCCTCCAAAAGCACGCGGCGCGTGCGGTGGAGTCGGTTCGAGTGGACAGCATCGCGCTGGGCGGTCGTCGACCGCACACTACGCCCGTAGTGGCGCCTCTAGGCGGCGAGAAGCCGAGAAAAAGCAAGCCAGAAGAGGAGACGCGTGAGCCAACGAAAGCCAAGCCGAAGACACACTTTTCGCTGGCGGCGCGGGAGTTCGGGCAGCGGATGCGGGTCGAGGAAGAAAAGAAGTTGCGCGAGCGTGAGCGGCGGCAGCAGCGCATAGAGAACCAGTTCGTGACCCACGGACTGCACGCAGCCGCCGTGGACGCCGAGCTCTTCCAGGAGGAGTTCGTGTCCACCGTGCGCGCCTTCGCGTCCGCACGCCACGACAAGTGGCAGCAGCTCAAACGCGACCGCGATCGCCAGGCGCGCTTTGCCGCCAACGCGCTGGCTCGACCCATCACCACGGCGCCGCTGCCAACACAGCGGCAAGGGACGCAGCCGTCCGGACTGCACGGCACCCTCAACTTCAGTCTCTACGGCAAGTACGCGGCTGCAGCCGGTCGAACGGCGATGAGACCCACCACGTCCTGCACAGAGCTGCGCCTGAACACTCGCTTCCTGTCGACGGCAGCAGAGCAGCGCAAGCTCCAGACAGAAACGATAGGCGGCGAAGAAGATAAAAGGCCAGCGGTGACGCTGCCCTTGGTGTGAAAAGCAGGAAGGGAAAGACGAAATGAGGCGTTCTGCATGTAGAGCGGCAAAGACCCGAATTTATTAGACGACGAAGCGGCCTTCCCGTCGTCTGGATCGCTGACTCTGGAGCTCCGTCGACTGGTGGCAGAGGCGGCCGACCGCGGCCGCTCCGGTCTCTGACGTGCTTGCAGCGGAGTCGGCTGTCGTGTCTGCTGAGCCGCCCGCAGCTTCTGGTTGGGCGACGACAGCGACAGTGAACTGGCCAGCCGGACGGACGTTGAGGTGGGGGAGCTCAGCGGCTTCAGAGGCGACATGGTAGCACTCTCGTGAACGATGGTGCGTCCCGAGAGCGGATCGAACCTCGCCACCGATTGCTGCGGCTGGCTTGCGCTGGAAAGAGAGCGAGAGGCGTCCAAGACCTGCGCCACCTGCGAGTGACTGAGCTGCACGAGCGCCGCCAGCTGCTTGGTCTCTTTGTCTTGCATGGCGCGCGTCAACACCAGCGCCTTCTGCGAGGCCGCGAGCTGCGTCTGCGTCGTCGCCATCTCCCGCCGATGCTTCAGACGCTCCTGCGACATGCGCTCCAACTCCGTGGACAGTTCGCGCTGTCGGATCGAGAGATGGTGCACCCTCATACGGAGTTTGTTGCACAGCAGCGCATCGCCGCCGCCCTCTGGAGCGGCCTCGATCGCTTCAAGGCGTGCGGCTAGAGCCTCGTTGGAGCTCTGGAGCTCCTGACACGTACTGTCAAGTCGTTGTTTGTCGCCCTCAAGCACTCGCACCACCTCGTTGTAGGTCGAGCGCTGCTCGTCCAGCTTCGACATGAGGATCTCGTGGAACAAGTGGGCCAGATCTCCGGCAAAGACGTCCACGTGGCGGTGCAGCTCCCGCCACGTGCGCTGCAGGAAGGCCAGCAGCAGCTCCAGCAGGTCTCGGGCCGCCTTCTCGTGGTGTTCCATGGCTTGAATGTGGCTCTCCATGGATGGGGTTCCTGCGGAGTCCAGCGCCTCGAGTGTGCAGTGCAACGACCTCTCTTTCCACAGCTGCACGCCCGATCGGAGCTCCCGCAGTGCCACAGCAGTGGCCATCTCAGCCTCCGTCCCCGCATCGCTCTCTCCACCGACACACACAGCACGACACAACAGTTTGAGCTCGTCCAGCCGCTCTTGAACCGTCGGGTTCAGCGATCGAGCGGAGACTTCAGCGCGAGCGGTGACGTCAGGCTTCGCCATTGGAGCGTCGCGTGTCGGATTGGACGGCTTCTTCGTGTCTGGAGAACAGGCGAATCGAGCTCTAGAGTCTTCGGGTGGACTGGTATTTTTAGTGGCTAGTGAGCGGAGTCTCGGGCCTCGGGATCCCAAAGCTTGCGTTTGCCTGATCGATCCACCGACTGTCTCTGACCCTCTTCTGCTGTGCGGAGCCTCCGCTGCTGGGCGGCGGCGGCGAGTTCAACTCGACCCGAGGGTCGTCGGGCTCGGGAATCGGCCTCGGAGCCATTCGACGTCTGTGATGAGGCGCCTCATCATGCCTTCACATCTAAATTTGCCGCTTGCGGCTCTCCATAGTAGCTTTCGGCCATGCGGCAGACCGCTCCCCAGCAGCAGGAGGAGTCGCTGACGCTGGTGCCTGTGAGCGGCAGTGGGCTGGGCACGTCCTTTCGCGATGTGCTCCTGGCTCTGGACCGCCAGGAGCTCGTGCTCGCCATCGGCAAGCACGTGGTGCTCCAGAACATGCAGACGCAGGAGCTGACGTTCCTGAGCGGCCAGTCGCAGCAGTCTGGCGGCGCTTTGGGCGAGATCACGGCCATGACGCTCTGCGGCAAGCGCCAGTACCTCTCGGTCTGCCGCGCCGCCGTGAAAACCGGCGACGCTGCCAGGATCAGTCCGGCCGCCACCATCTCCATCTACAACCTCGGGGCTGCTTCTCTGTCCTCGCATCAACCGCAATCCAGCCGCAGCAGCATTGAGGCTGATCCGGTATCAGGGAAGAGCGGCAGTTCAAGCAGTCGCCGTGTGCTGCTGTTGAAGACGCTGAGCGTCCCGTGGGCCGAGCGGCTTGTGAGCACGGCGCTGTCGCCCGACGGGAAGCTGGTGAGCGGCCAGGCCGCCAACGCGAGCTGGAGTCTGGGCGTCTGGGACTGGGGGAGAGGGCGACAAGTGGCGCTCACGGATGTGCACTGCCGCGTGTCGCGCGTGCGCTTCAACGCCATCGACATGGCGCAATTGTCCACGAGCGGCGGCAGTCTGCTGCGCGTCTGGACGCTGTGCGAGTACGCGCTCAAGCCGCTGGTGAGCTTCAAGTCGGGCGATGAGACGAAGGCCAAACACGTGGTGAGCTATGCCGACCACGCGTGGCTGCCGGACGACGTGCTGGTGGCGGTGCTGGAGGACGGCGACGTGCAGCTCATAGTCAACGCCGAGCTGGTGCAGACGCTGCGCAGCGTCCACAAGGGCGTCGGTCGTCTGCTCTGCTTGAGTGCACTCAGCAACGGCGAAGGCGTCGTCGTAGGCGGAACTCACGGTCTCGTGTCGGTTATCCGTGTGGCCTCCAAGATGCTCAAGACGGCTGAGAAGGAGCTGCATCTCCAGCGCCGCATGCGTCTGCCTGACACGTACGTACCTACACCATACAGAGCTCTTTATTGCTTGGGAACAACTGATGTTGAAGCTGGTTGGCTGGTTGGCATGACACAGAGAGCGAATCGTGAGCGTGACGACAGACCCGGCGGCCGCCACGCTGCTCTGCTGCACGGAGAAGAGCTACGGCGTCTACGACCTCAGCAATCTCTGTCTGCTGCGTGGAGACGACGAAGCCATCGCGCTGACTCCACTAGCATCGACGCCGCTCTCGCTGCAGATGGAGTGCCTGAGCGCGGCCTCGAGGCGCTCGTGCGTGGCCGCCGCCTGTCGCCTGCCCGATGGCGACGCGGCCGTCCATGTGTGGAGCCAGACGGACTGCCACGAGTGCTGCATCGCCCACTCGCTGGAGCAGCAGACGCCGCTGAGTCTGGACCTGCATCCCTCGGGCTCAGAGCTACTGCTGTCCTTCGCGTCCAAGCTGCAGATCTTCTTCGTGCTGCAGGATACGCTGCGTCTGGGCTTCGAGCTGCCGCAGAAGCAGCTCTCGCTGGCGCAGTACAGTCCTAGCGGCGCGCTCTTCGCGGCGGTGCACGCTGCCAACAGATTCGTCTTCGTCTACCGCAACAACTCGCGCGCTCAGCAGGAGCCGCAGCTCGTGGGCGTCTTCCGCGACTTCCGCGACGCCGTGACGCTCTTCTGCTGGGCGCTCCATGACAGCAGCTTCTTCGCTGTGGACGTCGCGGGCGAGTTGCTTCACTGCCAACTACGCTGGCAGACCGGCGGCGACGTCGAGGACCTCGTAACAGCACACAGCCAGGCGCAGGTTCTGGCGCCAGGCAACGCCATCGACGCCTTGGCGAGCTGTCCCGTAGATCGAGACAGCTTCAGCTACGTTGTCTTCGTCGCTGAAAGGCGAGCAGCCACGAGGCGAGGCCGACACAGCGAAGCTTCGTGCGTGCTACGCGCCTGGGTGAATGGCGAATTGACACACGACGCGCTGTGTAGTTCGGAGGGGAAAGAGGCGGGCGAGAATATCGCGTTCCACGTCACGGCGCTCGAGGCTGGGCCGACCGTACGCGGAGACGATGACAGCCACGCGAATCTGCTGTTCGCCGGCACAACCGACGGCGCCGTGGCGATCTTCAGCTGGAAACGAGAACTTCGGGGCCAAGAGGGTCACCCGACGGTGCTGCTCTCGCCCGTGATTAAGCGCGTGGATCTGCACACGGCGCCAGTCGCGGGTCTGTTCTTTGCCGCTCGCTCGCGTTTGCTGCTCTCCAACGCACGCAACGGCGTCGTGCTGGCCTGTCGAGTCTCTCGAGCGACCGTCGATGGCGGAGAGAGCTCGGCTGCTGCCTGGGCGACCGCCATTCGTGACGAGCAGAGCGTCCTGGACGCCACAGCGAGCGCGTTTGTCAGTATCTGCCAGCCTGAGGAGCTGGCGCTGTTCGACCGCAGCAAGGTGGAGCTGGGTCGTTTGCAGCAGCTGGACCTCGAGGGTGAGCTGCAGCAGGTGAAGCTTGAGAACGAGCTGCTCAGTCGCCAGACCAGCGAGCAACGTGAGCGGTTCGAGGTTGCACTGACAGACGAGTTGGCGGCTCGCGGGCGCGAGGCCGAGCAGGAGCAGCAAGAACTGCGCTCGGCGATGGACGCGCGACTGGATACTGCCATCCGCGAGCGCGAAGCGCGGCTGCTGACGCTGTCCGAGGACGGTCGAGTGGCGCAGGTCCAGTACCGACTCACGCTGGAGGCGCTGCAGGACGAACGAGATTCGCTACGCGAACAGCTCCACGCCACGACGCTGGACCTGCAGGACGAGCGGAAGCGTGCAGCCGAGCGCGAGTCGCAGCTAGAAGACGACACCCAGCAGCAGCTTGAGGAGATTCAGCAGCGACACGACCGAGCGCAGCGCCAAGTCTCCGAGCAGCTGGAGTTGACGCAGCGGAAGCTGCAGGAGGTGCTGCGACAGCAGGACCAGGACCAGCTGGCGCAGCTGGGGCTATTGGCCAGCGCCATCGAGCAGGAGAAGACGCGAGGCGCGCAGCAGGCCGCCGAGGGCCATGGCAAGGCGGCGGCGCTCCACCAGGAAGTCAAGATGCTGCTTGGGGCGCTCACGCACAAGGACGGCGAGCTGCAGGAGCTGAACGACGACTACAACGACCGCATGCGGGAGCTGGCGGCGCTGCGGGAGAAACTGGCGGAGGAGCGAGCGTTGACCAAACGCCTGGCGCGAGAGAAGGAGGAGGGCGCGGCACAGCTTGCGGAGCAGCGACGGGTGTTCGAGAACCTGCAGCGCTTGGACGGCATGCACCGGTCACAGCTGGAGCTGCTGCAGAAGCATCTGCTGCCCAAAGATCGCGAGCTGGCGCAGATGCAGCAGCACCTGACGCAGCTGCACGAGGCCAACCAGGAGGTGGTGGTGCAGGCCAACATGAGCGACAGACTGCGCGCGGAGACGTCGACGCAGGCCAAGCACCACGAGCGCGACGTGGCAGTGGCCAACAAGCAGCTGGAGCGCGTGCGCCATTCCATCCTCGTGCTGCAGGAGGAGCTGGGGGAGCTTGTGAGCCGCAGTGCCGTGCAGGAGAAGAGCGCACTCGTGACGGAGATCGGGCGGCTGCACAAACGCGTGACACGGCAGCTGGACGCGCTCCAGGCGCGGGATGACTCGACGGAGGAGGTGAACGCTGAGCTGCATCGCCAGAACCGCTTCTTACTGCAGAACAAGCACGCGCTGCGTCGCCAAGTGGAGGCCGGCAACCGCGAGAAGGACAAACTGGCGGCCGCGCTATCGTTCCAGAACGCCGCGCTGCTGAGCGAGCTCAACACGCTCCGGCGAACCAACAAGGAGCTGGAAAGAAGAGTCAAGTGTCATGAGGAGTCTGTGTCAAGGAGTGGCGACAGCTTGGGGACCAGGGGCTCGGCGTCGGCTCGAATCGAGCCAAGCAGCCGACCGGAAGCTCCAGAGACGGATGAAGAAGCCTCGACGGGCTTTGACGGACGCCGCTTGATGCTGACTACATTGACCTCCCAGTCGGCAGGACCAGCCATGACCTCCAGCAGCAGCACGCAGGCCTTGACGGGTCGTCGGACCGAGAGACGAACGACTGCGCGCCCCAAGTCAGCGGCAGCTGGGATTTCCACTCTGCGACGTCCGGTCACTGCAGCTGCCCGTGGACGCTCACATTGGAATCAATAGAGAGTCTGAGCCGATTCGTCCAGCGAAGCCAACGGCGAACACCGATGTAGCATCAATTGGCCAGCAAAAGAAGTAATAGCCAACCTAGTGCTTTGATATTGCGATTCTCTCCCTTCTAGCCTTCGATGGTGAGGACAGACCCCACTCTGTTCAAGGTCTCTTTGCTTGCTCTGCCGTGTGCCTAGCCCACGCAGACGCTCTGGTACGTGGGGACGAGATACTTGATGTTGATGAAGGCGTCGTCTCCGCCGTGCGACTCCATGATCTCCAGCGTCTGCTGGATAAGGTCGCCCAGATTCAGTTGCTTGCGCTGTCCGTAGTCGATGGCGTCTCCGATGTTGTCTATCACACACACACAGAGCAGAATGCCTCGATATGAGAACTCCCCAGCCAGACGAAGCCTCACCGAGGGCAGGAGCGTACCGTTCTTGCGGATGAAAATGTTGAGCACGGGCAGAATCTGTCGGTAGTATGGCACGAGTGCTTGACCGATGAGTCCCGGGCCGCTTCCAGGCTGCGCCGCCGACTCGCAGGTCACCATGAGCTGCAGGATGTGCAGCGTCTTGACCAGGATGCCAGCGTTGCGCGTGTTGAGAGCGTCTGGACAAAGGAAGGGTACATTGAATGAGGCTCCGAACGAAGTGATTGGCAGGGTTCTGTCAGACCGGAACGCACTCTTGACGGGGATAATGAGTTGCGGGATGACTGGCAGCACTTTGGCGCTGGCGTTGATGAGCATATCTTTGATGCCTTGCTCCGACAGGAACGCGTAAGGCTCCTCCACCTCGCGGAGCCCGTCGAAGAAGATGGGCAGGTAGTGGTGGAAGTCGAGCTACAGACCAGCAACAGGCAAGAGGGGGGAAGGTCAGATACCGTTGCTGGAAGAAAGCGCCTGCAGGAGGCGCGTACCTTGGTGATGTCCACTTTCCAGGCCACCATATTGCGCACGCCGCCGTGGTCGATCTGAATGGGCAGGTCGCCGCGCTCATAGAATCTGTATCGAGCCAAAGGGGGATGTGAGGTCTACCGTTCAACGTTTGGTGGGTCGTTAGAATTCGCACCTCCGGAAGGACGTGTCAGGCGGGTTGGAGCGCTCCCGGAAGGCCATGGGCTGCTGGCGCGAGCGTGGAGACACGGCCTCGTGCTTCTCCGTCTGGTCAACATACGAACAGAACGAGTGACGTGAGCTACGCCTAAGTCCCGTAGAAGACAGTCACTACAGGCTGCAGGAAACCGCTGCCATTTCAACTGAACGCACCTTGAGCGTCTTCTCCAGGTCAACACTCCCGCCTGTGCCCTGACCTTTGCGGAGGAAGCTGTCGGTCGTGTGTGGCTTGGACGGCCGCGACACGGAGAAGGCGCTGATGTGCTCCGAGCCGTCGGATTTCTCGTTCGACGAGCGTCGCTGTGATACACGCAGACTCAGTTTAGATCGACGTTGGCTTGCATCTCGAGCCAACCCGCGAACTCTCTCGCTACCTTCGCGATCACCGCGGTGGTGTCGAAGCAGCTGCCCGTCTCGGGGAGCGTCACATTCTTAGGCACGATGCGCGTGCTGACGTTCGGGATGCGGCCGGACATGGCGATGGCGGCGACTCAAGAAGAAGAAGCGAGCGCACGTCTTCCTGCAAACGACGAAGCCGGAGCAGACAAGCTCTTTTCTGGAAATGACCGACGCCCAGGAATAAACGGCCTGGACTGTTGTTGGGCTCTCGCGACCCGTCGCATTTAACCCCCCATTGCCCGATGTCGTATCTGACCACATGAGTGTCTTTGTAACATGTCGTACGTATGACATGTTAATAATAGCGGGATGTTAATAATAGCGGGAAACACGAAAAGGGCCATGGGTCCTGATGCGGAGGGGTAGGCGTGGCCAGAACCATAAAAAGGGTAATGGTTAGCACAATGTTCCAGAGGCCCAATCGTAGTTTCAACTGGTGCCTAAACCAAAAGCCGCCCAAATTATCAATTGAGTGGTTTTCCCGCCCTCCAACTGGAGATTCGATTCAAGGGAAAGAAGAGAAAGCGCGGGGAAATGGCCGCACGACGGGAGACGCACCCCTCTCTATAGGCCTTGGATTGTCGCACTCCCGAAAGGTCGCACACGTGTTTGTCGAGTATTCCAACGTCAACAAGCACGCCAGCGGATCTTTTGCTTGCGAGGCTGCCTTTTTAAAGGCGCGTAGCCAATCAGCGAGCCGCCAGTACAAGTTGCCCAATCCGGCACTTGGATCAGCGGGCTCGAGGGTCGTTTGGCGAGCTATTTATTAAAGGCGTTGTCTCTATAACGAGCTCACGAGCTTGCGAGCAGGAAGTTTTGAAAGCTCAGTCACACTTTCCCTTTCACCTCGCGGAGTGAACACCTGCCTCGCCACCCCCTCAAGATCATCCGGGGTGACTGCAGTGGACATGCCCCCCAACCACCCGGGAAAACACTTCTTCCAATGCATCAAGGCGAGCCTCAAGAGCGTGGTTAAGGACCCTTTCGTCATCGAGAAGCTCACGAATGGAGTGCGACATTCCAAGACCCTATAGAGGGGGACGCGTCCTGCGCCACGGTCTCGTGAAGTATAAGACTTGCTCGAGGTTGTGGAACCGGGACATCAACGCGTCCAGCAACAATTGGAAGATAGCACGGAATGCAGTTCAGGGCCTTGCTGACTATCTTCGACGAGCCCAGTCGCTCTTTCAGTGGTACTACGTCGGTATCACAAACCCAAGATTTACAGGAGTTAACCCTTAAATAAAGATGCCAGGACGAGACGTTACGCCACTTCAGCCCAAGCCCAAGAGCTGCAGGACGGAAGCCGGACAGACAGATAGGGCCCTTGTCATTTCAACCATTTGGGCGCGAGGTGAGGCTGGAGGCAGACGTCGATCTGAGCGAGTTCTGTTCTATTTTCCGCCAGTTCCGTCACACGTCACACATTGCTCTTCAACGCGATGCTTTCAGCCAATCCCACACGTTGAATCACGCGAAAATACATAATATTATCCAATCCTGGGCAATCGGGACGCGAAAGGACGCCCGCCGCCAATGCCCTGCAGTCAGACCCAGTGGATGCGGCAGCGCGGGAACTCGTGCTTGACGATGGCGAAGTACGCGGCCGTGGTCTCCATGTCGGCACAAGCGCCGATGTAGAGCGTCTCCAGCGGCTGTTTCCGGCGGACGAGGCGCCGGAAGGCGGCGGCCGTGAGCTGGTTGCAGGCCTTGACGTTGAGGTGCAGTAGCTGCTGGCAGTGCGTGCTGACCGCTGCGAGACCAACGTCCGTGATGCTGTAGCAGAACTCGAGGGAGAGTCGTAGCACATTCTTCGCGAGCGGGGCTGCGGCCTCTAATCCGGCGTCGTCGAGAGCCACGCAACCCTGAAGCAGCAGCGTGGAGAGCTGCGTGCATCCCGCGGCGATGGCCTCCAGGTCGGCGTTCTGCAGTGTTCGACACAACGAGAGGTTGAGCGACCGCAGCTCCGAGCACTGCGCGATGACGGCGAAGGTGGCGCTGCCGAGCGACTGCAGAGCGCTGAGGTTGAGATCGCGCAGCTCGAATCGGTTGGCCGCCACCAGCGCAGCGACTCCGCGATCGTCCAATGCTGCGCATCCGCTGAGGTCCAGCGCGGTGAGCTCACACAACGGCACGGATGCTTTCGTGTTTCCAACCTGCGGGAGGTTGTAGAAGTCGGTGCCCCGCATCTTCGGGCAGCGCGCGAACGAGAGAGATCGGAGTTTGCGCTGCATTCGCATGAGGAAGCCAAGAGCGGGACCAGAAATCTAGACACGACACGGCAGCAAAAGCAGCAGCCGGTCAGTCTGAGGGAGTGAGTGATCTGATGCTGAGCGAGACACCTGCAGATGTACCTTTAGACAGCGGTCCAGCACCACTTCTTCGAGCGAGAGCGATGCGTGCTGGGCCAAAGCCACGACGGAGCGGTCCGTGATCCGACGGCACATTGTGAGGTTGATCTGCACGAGCGCAGGGCAGTTGCTCACGATGGCGATGACGCCGTCGTCCCGCACGCGCGAGCAGCCCGAGAGGTCCACTTTGGTGAGTTTCGGGCAGGCACGCGAGATGGCCAGCAGCGAGGCGTCCGTGAGCTTGATACAGTGCAACGCCAGCGTCTGCAGCCTCGCACAGCGACAGAGCTGCTCCAGCGCCGCGTTGGAGATCTGCTTGGACTCCACGTCAACATGCCGCAGCTGCTCGCAGCCGAGGCCTTTGACCAGATGCGACAGCAGCGGCGACGTGACGCGGGGGCCGTAGAGCGCCACACTCTGCAGCTGCGACGACGCAGGCTTCGAGCTGATGGTGTGGTTGCCGCTGCATTGAGACCGGCGATCGAGCAGCAGCGCCGCCGCTGCCTCCAGCTCATGCTCGCCGGTGCACCACGTCTGCAGATGCATAATGTAAATCATTTAGACACGTTCTCATTCTGTAGCTCCTGCAGATTGGCCAAAAGACGCACCAGATCGACGTGCTGTTCGCGGTGCACAGAGGCGAGCGCCAGGCGGCGCCAGCGCTTCGAAACGTGCACGAGTCCGTGCCAGCGATCCTGTAGATGGACGAAGCCGCACACCCTCGCCAGCAACAGATGGTCCGGGAGCTGCTCGAGACTCGTGATCGTGGATCGAGTCATGCTCACTGCCGTGGAGTGCGCTTCGTTGTATCAAGATGCAGGCGCTCAGCCAACTCGCGACTGACTGGATGGGTCGGCGGCACTCAGCCCCTTCGATGGGGCGTCACGCATGACCCTTCAACATGCCCACCAGCCGTTTCCATCGCCATTTTGGTTCGGGCTTGGGATTTCGCAAAAAGTGTAACGACCCATCGGGGTTGAAGGTGTTTTCGACATTATCGACGCCATTTTGACAGTCCAGACGCTGGAATCAGGTGCTACTTATTCAAAGCCGCTGTTGTATCCAGAATAATCAGTCTGCATCTTCATCATGGGCGACGATGAAGCTTCGTTGCTGAGCGATTGCCGGGAGCTGCAGCGCCGTGGCCTCATATCTTCGCAGCAACTCCTCGCGTGGGAGAGCGCACTGGCCTCCTCCCCCCCTCAGCTCGACGAGATCCGCGCACAAGTGTCGACGCTGCTACTGCAGGAGGCGGACGTGCTCGTGGACCGCGTGCGGCTGCAGCAGAACGCTCGCGAGCGCGATGGGTTCGCGACTTCAGATCTGGCGGCCGTGGCGGCGGGTGGCACATTGGGCGCTCTGAACGCTTGGCTGCGTCCGGCACCCTCAGCAGCTGTAGCAAGCAGCTCATCGCCAGCGCCATCGCTGTGGGCGAGCGCCTTTGACGGAGCTGCGGCGTCGCTGAACGTGGCCCGTCGCAAGCGCCACGTGGCGCATCTGAAGCTGGTGCTACTGAGTGGTGATCCGAGCGTCTGTGACCACGTGGTCCTATGCGTCAATGGCTTCATGACGCAGAGCGACGACCCGGCGCGTAATTGGAGCGCCTGGAGCCAGTTGGACGAGCGCGTGGCCGTGTTCGCTGTGGAATGGGAGGCCGGCGACGCCGCCGCCTGGAACGACTTCTGCACGCACGTGAACGATAACTTGGGCAGCTCATCGGCGTCCGCGATGATCACGCATTTCAGTGGAAATCCATGGCACAGCGCGCAGGGCAAGGCCACGCAGGTGGGTGTGCTGCTTGCGCGCGTGCTGTCGGAGCGCCCCGCCTTCCTACGCGGTCGCAAACTCTCACTGTTTGGACACTCATTGGGCGGCGCAGTCATCTACAGCACCTTCCAGGAGCTCGCCAAGCTGCGGGATGAAAAACAAGGGCGTGGCGACAGAGTTGAACTCCCGCGGATCACGAACGCCGTGAGCTTCGCTGGCGCGTTCATCCCGGACACGCAGGGTCTGGAGAATGTCACGCGCGGCCTGGAGCCCAACGGGGGCCGGTTCGTCAACGTGTTCTCGGCGCGTGATGGCGTGCTGACCAAACTGTTCTGGGCGTTGCAACTGCCCGGCCCGAACGACCCGGCTGCTGCTGGCTGCCAGGCTCTCGCTTTCACCAGCGCCAATAGCGTGAATGTGGAAGTGTCGGACCTCATCGCGCCGCGCGTGGAGAATCACTTCGGCCACGGCTACAGCCAGTGCATGGAGACCATCAAGTCTCGCGTGCTGCCGCATCTCCTGCGCAAGTGAGGACATAGTCGTTCCGAATATACGTGCTTCATTACTGCATCTTCTTATTGAAGCGTTGGGCCACACACTTCTCTACTTGAACATGTTGCCGAACACGACCTTCTCGCGCGCCTTGGCCTCAGCGTCGTAGCTGCGCTTCTGCTGCTGCAGGCGACGCATCTCGCCTCGCACGGCCGCGTTCTTGGGCTCTTCATCCAACAGCGCGGTCAGCAGCACGTGCGCTCGATCAAAGTGCGAGAGCAGCACGAGGGCTTGGGCCTTGCGGAATCGCGCCTTGCTGTGCGTCGGGTCCAGCTCCAGCACCTTGTCGCAGTAGCCCACGACCTTCTGCGGGTCCTGGTCCAGCTTTAGACAGCACAGCGCCATGTTGGACCACACGGCTGTCTTGAGCGTCTGGATGTGTTCGCCCTGCTCCGTTGTGGCGCTCATGCCGGCCGACCCCCCGGCGTACTGCGCCATGGCGTCGCCCTGCACCGACAGTCCGTTCACATAGGCGAAGACCGTCGCGTACACGCGCAGCGCGCGCTTGGGCTCACCGCGCGAGACCAGCAGATTGGCCTTGCGCTTCAGCAGCTCTGCTTGCCCCAGCTTCTCCTCCACACTCAGGGGGCCCAGACGCGGCTTCCACGCCAGCAGCTCGTCATCGCTCGGGGTTGGTTCTTCCATTTCTGGACTAAAGGTTGTCGCGGTTTGGATTCCAAGAAGGAAGGACCCACACTCTGAGTGAAAAAAACAAAGTACCCACCGATATACGGGACGAAATGTGTGACAGTGGAATAGATACACTTTCAAAATACATTTAGTTGTGAACGAAGTAATTGCAATTCTTAGTGAGTTCAAAGTCCGCTTAAAATGCATGCCCTGTACAATTTAGTGAAGTGGAGGAGTTAAACGCATTTTGTCAGACTTGATTACTCACAGCTACACTGATGCTGATTGGATGACCAAATCGGGCCACTGGCCAATCACAACCCTGGAATGTGGGCTATTTCGCCCACATGCGAGTGTGGACCACCGTGTGACACGCTCCTCGTCATGTGGGGTGCGTAGCGCAAACGCATTTCGGCGTTTCGCAATACGCTTTCTCCTTTGGACCACGCATCCGCACACCTCGGCCCAAAATGAGCGGCGTGACGGCCATGACGGAGGACGAGCACGTGCTGGAGGACATCTCGTGGGACGAGATCGACAAGCTCAAGTACTACATAGTGGGCCCCACCATGTTCCTGGCCGTGCGCGCCGCCGTGTACCCCAGCAATCTGGTCAAGACGCGGCTGCAGGTGCAGTCTCGAGCCAAGCCGCTGTACTCGGGCACCTTCAACGCCTTCTCCACCATCCTGCGGCAGGAGGGCGCGCGCGGACTGTACAAGGGCTTCGGCGCCAGCACAGCCAACGTCATCACCGGCAACCTGTACATCTCGGTGTACGAGAAGTCGCGTAAGGCCTTCAAGGACCACAGCTCGGTGAGCAGCTACGCTCGCCACTCCCTGTTGAGGAACGTGCTACCAGTAGACGAGACTGATTGACGTGCCGTCTGTGACCAACCAGGTGGGCGAGAAAGGAGCCAACTTCGCGGGTGGCGCCTTCGCGTCGCTCATCTCGCAGACGGTCGTGGTGCCGCTGGACATCGTGTCGCAGCGTATGATGCTCAACGGCCAGGGGCAGGACGTGCGCAAGACGCGCGAGCGCGCGAAGGGCTTCGTGGCCGTTACTAAGCAAGTGTTCCGTGCTGAGGGCATACGCGGCTTCTATAGGGGGTACTTCCCGTCCATCGCGACGTATGCGCCGTCGTCGTCCATCTGGTGGGGCTCCTACGGACTGCTCGTGCCCATGTACTATAACCTGATGAAGTCCTGGCAGACGGATCCGTTCTGGAAGCAAGGTACGCTAGAGAATAGTGGCGATCTCTCTCAAACGGCACACACTGACGGATTTGCGGTTGCTGTGGTGCAGTGGTTGCGCAGGGTTTGAGCGGCGCCAGCGCTGGCATCATCACGGGCATTATCACGAACCCCATGGACATCGTGCGCACCAAGGCGCAGGTGTACACGCAGTACGGCGCGATGGACACCCTTAAGTATATTTTAAAGCGCGATGGTCCTCGTGGCCTCATGACGGGCCTCTCAGCGGTACGTGGTCCATCGGGCCTCGCCGGGTTCAGTGAGCTGCATCTGACCCACAGCTGCATGGATCTGACCGTTTCTCTCTCTCTCTCTCTCTCTCTCTCTCTCTCTCTCTCGTACAGCGGCTACTAGCCATGGGCCCGTCGGGCATCCTCATGGTCACCTCCTACGAGTTCGTCAAGCGCGTGTGTCGGAAACCACGCGCCGCCGCCGACGAAGAAGAAGACGAGTAGAAGCCGAAGGTTGTGGGGTGCCTGCTATACAGTATACTTACTCGACGTGTTGGGGGCAGATAGAGAGCGGCTAGTTTGGAACGCGTGCTTGCTCTGTTGCTACATGCCATTGCTTCGTAATAGACCGCCATATCATAATAGACACCACGGAGCTGCAGCGTTCCTCATCAAGGCGCTAGGCCATGATGGCCATCAGGCAGTGTGCGTTCTGGTCCCTCGTTTAACAGCTTTCTATTGGCTAAAAGCCCTCCTCTTCTCGCTTCTGATACGACGAAATGCTTTGGTACATGTGGTCCACACAACCCTCGCCACCCGTCTCCACTGTTGGATAGAACCGGAAAGTTCATAGAGGGAGAACCGAGATGCCGAGCGACGACGACAGCGCCGACGCCGGCGCCCCTTCCGCCGCGGCGCTGGCGCAGGTGGCGGATCTGCAGCGCCAGCTAGACGCGCGGTTGGAGTTGCGTGCGCAGAACTCGCCGGAGCGTGTGGCGGCGCTGCGGGCGCAGATCTCGGGCGGCGCGCTGAAGCTCAAGTCGGACATCAAGAAATCGTCGGCCTTTGTGAAGAAACTCAAGCTGCTGTCCGAGAGCAACGCCGAGTCGGTGCTCAAGGATGTGGAGGAGCTCAACCTCACGCGCTACGTGAGCGAGTGCGTGGCGGCGCTGGCCGAGGCGCCGCTCAAGCTGGCGGATCTGCCAGCCGCCGTACGGGCGGCGTCGCTGCTGCACCAGCGCTACGAGGACTTCGCGTCGGGCATGGTGCGCACGCTGGTGGGCGTCTTCGAGAGCTCCTACGGTTCGGAGGACAAAAGCAAGATGGTCAAGCGCCGCCTCATCCTGCGAATGCTCAGCGAATTGTATCTGGCCGGCGTGTTCGACGACGTGCAGGTAGTGGCCCAGCTCATCCAGCGCGTGGCGAGACGCGAGCAAGGCAGCAGCGCCAGCAAACAGCGCGGCAAAGGCAACATGTCGCTGGGCAGCTCGGCGGCGTCGCAGCAGCTGGAGGTGCCACTGCTCGTGACCTTCGCCAAGTCGGTGGGCGTCGAGTTCCTCGGCGTGCAGCCCAAGAAGTTCAAGGAGCTGGCGAAGCAACTGAGAGGCAACGATGCGTTCCAGACGTTGGTGGACAACCAGCCGACGCTGGTGCCCAAGGCGGTGCAGCAGGAGTGTCTGGCGAGCTTCCTGGAGGCCTACGAGATGATCTGCAAGTTTTATTTGGCGCAGCACGCGGCTTTCTTGAAACTTGAGGCGCGGAACGAGAAGGAGGAGGTTAATCGCGGCGAAGTGACGGAGGAGCACGTGCAGGAGCTCAAGAACGGCAAGCTGCTGTTCGAGAAACTCCAGACCAGCGTCAATTCGCTGGCGGACGCGCTGGATCGCGAGGTGCCGCCGCTACCGGTGGAGGAGAAGGACGACGGCTCGGGGCGCGGAGGCATCTTGGTGTGGGAAGGCGAAGGCGGCGGCCGCGAACTGAGTCGCGACGGGCCGTTTGACGACGAAGCCACGCGCTCGTTCTACGAAGATCTGCCGGACCTGCTGGAGTTGGTGCCTGCCGTGGTGCTTGGGCTCACGGAAGCTGACGTCGCCGAGTTGAAGAAGAAGAAAGAAGCGGCTGCAGCTGCGACTCCCGAGGAAGAGGCGGAGACTGAGGCAGAAGGAGAAGGCGAGGGAGACGCGGACGAAGGAGAAGACGGTGGCGAGATAGATGAAGCGACGCTGGAAGAGATGGAGGCGGACGCGGTGAAGGAGCCCGAAGCGAGCGACGCGAACGAAGACGAGAGTGAAAGCAAACAGGAAGTCGAGACCGCCAACGCTGGTGTGAGCACTACTGCCTCGTCGAGCACGACTGCAGGCAGCTATCACCACCAGCTGGACGCCTTCTTCGGTTCTTTGGAGGATCTGGTGAACCGGGATCGCTGTGATAAGGCCGCCGTGGAGTTCTGCTACCGCAATTCCAAGGCGACCCGGAACCGACTGATCAAGACACTGTACGCAGTGCCTCGCACGCATCTAGAGCTGCTGGCGCACTACGCGCGTCTGGTGGCCACGTTGCAGAGTGTGCTGAAGGAAGACATTGGCGGAGAGCTGGTGGGTCTGCTGGTGGGCGAATTCCACGGCCTGATCAAGCGGCGTAACCAGTTCCGCCTGGAGTCCAAGATCAAGAACATCCGCTTCCTGGCGGAACTGGTGAAATTCCGGATCTGCCCGCCCAACACTGGCTTCCGGTGTCTGCAGAAGTGCTTCGCCGACTTCCAGGGCCACAACGTGCACGTGGCGACCACGTTTCTGGAGAACTGCGGCCGCTTCCTGTACTGCTCGAAGCACACGCACGTGCGCACCGTGAACTACTTAAACATCATGATGAAGCTGAAGGCGGCGAAGCACTTGGATCCGCAGCTGGAGACGCTCGTGGAAAACGCGTACTACATGTGCAAGCCGCCCAAGCGAGTGGAACGTCAGGCCAAGCAGTACGACCCCATGTATCTCTTCCTCATCAAGGTGTTGTACCAAGATCTGAACGATTCGAACGTCAACAAGGTGGTGAAGACGCTGCGTCGGTTGCCGTGGCAGGAGAGTCCCACCTGCGGAATGGTGATCAAGGCGTTGCTGAAGGTGACGAAGGGCAAGGTCATGCAGATGAAGTGGATCTGCGAGGTGGTCAAGGGGCTGTCGCGATACCACGACGAAGTGTTGGTGCTGCTGGTGGACGAGGTCTTGGAACACATCCGCCGTGGCCTGGAGGTCAATGACTACCGCGACCATCAGCGTAGCCTCGGCTATGTGAAGCTCCTGGGGGAGATCTACAACTGCGGTCTGGTGAACATGAATGTGGTGGTGGAGACACTATACCTCCTCATCAACCAGTCGCACGATCTGCTGATGCTGCCGCAGTACAGCAGCGACAAGACGCCACCGGCCCAACTGCTGGAACTGAAGAAGCGGTTCCTACTGGTGCCGGATATGCGCTACGACCCCCGTGTGCCGAGCGAGGTGGATGGTCCGACCGAAGTTTTTCGCATCCGATTGGTGTGCGCCTTTATCGAAACGTGCAACGGCAGTGGCAACGCAAGTGTGTCCATCGGGAATCCGAGCGAGAGAGGCATCTCCCGCCCTCGTCTGGGCCGCTTTATGGTGTTTTTCCAGCGCTACTTGTTCTCGAAGACGGAGGTGCCGATGGAAACGGATTTCGTCGTCTTTGATCTCTTCGAGATGCTGGCCAGTTGTCTTAAGGACCAGTTTAAGAAGTTTGAAACGTGGGAAGAGGTCGACTCGGCCGTGCAGGAAATTCTGCGTGGAGATCTGGAGGAAGCGGAGCTGCGGCTGTCGAAGAAGAACGCGGCGCTGTTGATGGCCACGAACGGGCTGGAGAGCGCCGCGGAGGATTCGTTGTCCCAACAGGGCGACGAGGAAGACGAGTTCCTCGAAGACGAAGAGGAGGACTCGGATGATGACGACGAGGACGAGGAAGAGGATGACGACCAAGCGGCAGACGATGACGCTGAGGTTGACGAGGATGAGGATGATGACGACGACGAGGACGACGACGAGGACGAGGAGGAGGAAGAAGAAGACGAAGAGGAGCATCTCATCATCCACGACCGCATGCAGAAGAGCGAGGAGGACGACGAGTTCGAGAAGGCGTTCAAATCCATGATGCACGGAAGCGCCGACGCGCGCAAGCCTGTTGCGCGGGTGAATGTGGACAAAATGGCGATCCCAACCGTCGTCAAGAGCGCGACGTCCCTGACTCCTGCAGCTCCACGGGGGGCGTTGGCCTTGGGGGCGAACGGCTCTCCGGATGGCGTGGTGTTCCGAATGCTGCGTCGTGGCAACAAGGGAAAGGTCGAAGCGCGTCAACTGGTGGTGCCCGAGGAGTCGTCCCTGGCACAGCACAGCCACCGCCAGGAGAACGCCGGCAAGAAGGAGCAGTCGGAGCTCAAGCGCCTCGTGCTGCAAAACATGGAGCGCGACGATTTCATGAGCGAAGCGCCTTTGGATGCGACGCTGCCCAGCTTCGCCCCCCCGCTGCGGGCGAGCAGTAGCTCCTCCTCGAACCAAGTGGCAGCGCAGCAGCAGGTGGACGCTACACGTAGTGGCTTTGGAGGAGGCAGCGAGTGGAACAACGCCGAGTTTGGGCTGCGTCGGGGCAGAGGGTACCGCGGTGCGAAGTAGCTGCGGAGAGTTGAGCGTACGGTTGGGCTATCGGCGCGACGAAGACTGAACGCGCTGAGAGCTGGCGTCGGATCCAACGCGATGCTTTGCAAGACTTTGATGTCGCTGCTGAAGAAGGCCGACGGGAAGGAGCATTGCGGTGACAATCACGGGAATGTGGACGGCCAGCTGGCGTATCTGCCGACCAGATCGGGTGTTGCGATTTGTACTGGCAATTGCTCGGTGGTTGCAGTTGTTGATGGACACTCACTGAGAACTAACGCGCTTGTGGAAGTGGGCAAGCACTCGGAGGGGTCTACCGATTATGGAGCGAGACGAGGCGATGGCAGATTGAGCGCTGGACGGACGCCGTCGATTTCGACATAACGCGTCCACGTCGTAGGACCTGAGAGTAGAACACTCTTCCAACAGGCCATGCCGATCGGATTGATGGCGGAAGGGCTCTCCGACCGACCAGTCCCGAGCCCCCACGCGAAGACAATGAAAGAAGAATTGATGAGCTGCTCCATCTGGTTGCATGTGTGGCGGTTCCTGCATAACACCTTGGACGTCAGCTGAACCCTGGTTTGCTAGAGTCAAACCCCGACAGGTGTGTGCAGTACTACAGCGCACGAACACCAAACGCACAAGGATTTGCTAGGAGCCGAGTGCTCCCAGCAGATCATGGACCCACTTGGGCAAAGAAAGCGCCAAGGATGTGCGCGTCTGCGGCTTCTCACTGTTCGAGCGCGTAAATGCTGTGGCCGAGACGTGTCGAACAGCAAATCAGGCACACGCGTGCGGCAATGCTGCGGAAATGATAAACGCGAATCGACGCCACCAGAGCACCGACGAAGCGAAAACTCCAACGCAAGGTATCAACACAAATCAGACACGGGGTGCCGTGTATTCACGAAGTAAGTCATACGGGAACTCCATGCTGAGCGCAAGAAACGGTCTTGCTACGTCCTAGCAGCTGCTTCGCCAGGGTGCTGAGTGGTCGAGAACTAGACAATACTCTAGCACGACACGGGGGCGCTCGTCACCGGGGCCGAGGTGCCGGTCGGCGCGTCCGTGGTGGTCGGCGCGTCCGTGGTGGTCGGCGCGTCCGTGGTGGTCGGCGCGTCCGTGGTGGTCGGCGCATCCGTGGTAGTCGGCGCGTCCGTGGCGGTCAGCGCAGAGCAGCCCGGCTCGAAGTTGGTGGCCAGCGAGTACACGTTCATGACGGCGCCGCTGGTGGGGATGGTCAGGTCGCAGTCCGGCGGGTTCGTGGCCTGCACGTTCTTGATGAGCTCGTGGCACGCGTCCACACCGCACATGGCGGCATTCTGCTCGCTGGTGGGCAGAGACGTGGCGTACAGCATGTTGTAGCCCGAGTCCGACGCGCACGAGGTCAGCGCCGTGCCCTGCAGCAGGCCCACCATGGCGGTGTAGGCCGACGCCTGCTGGGAGGCGGAGCACGCGGCGGCGTTCACGGAGCCCACGAGGGCGAGGGCGGCAACAGCGGCGGCGAAGTACGTGTTCATGGTTCCTGAATGGGGTGGGGTGGTCCGGGTACTGGAAGAGGAGTGAGGTGCGAGAGGCAAATTGGAGAATGAGCCAGACCTGAGCAGCCCAGCCTCCAAGCCGGGACGCCGCCGTGGGTTGCCTTGCTCGCCCACGCTGGGGGCCCACCGTACGAACAGCGCACGCGGAGCCGCAGGACAAGGAAGGGGCGCATGCCCATCAGCAATTCGCATGAGGTTTTTCGCTCTGCAGCCGTCAACCGAGTGCCACGCGATGCGACGGCTGCAAGGAGAGCGCGCAAGGGAAGAACCGGCGTCAAGTGTCAAGGAGGTAGATGACCGGCCAGAGACGATTGTTGTAGTCTTTCGCTGATAAAATGGGGAAGTGGGCAGATGCTTTGTTCAGAGGCCTCCGGGTTTGTCAATATAATTGGGCAAGTCCAGTTTTTGAATGGCGAAAGTGGCAGCACATTCCGATTAGTACCACATATTGGGAAACAACGTCATTTCTAGTTTAGCCGACTTTGCAACTTTGCAACTTTGGAGCGCGCCACCGGATCCGATCAAAATTGAAGCAGTTGTCAGACGTGCTAACCCGAATATTCGCTTTCAGTAGTCAACTCGAGAGGGGTTATACCAGATGTAGGAGGCAGATCACCCCACATGCGATTGGATGAATTTGAAGTGGTGCAGCTTATGCGTTTGCATAGGTTGAAGACCAGTGTATCCTTGCTGTCACCGTTGCACACAGAGCCGGGGCAGCAGTGGATCCGCTCACATGTCACAAGGCAGATCCTGCGAGCGTCTGCAGGGTGAGTAATGAGCAGCGCCGTCAGTGGAGTGGCACCGGATGGACCAGGGCCCCTGAAAACATGAGAGAGAGCGCCTTCAAGGCTGAAGCCTGGCGCCACGAAGAGTGAAAGAGAGAGAGAGAGAGCGAAAGCGAAAGCGAAAGCCTGCTGACTGGCGGCTGTATCCTGAATCCGCCACCACGAGAATCTCGAGCCAGCAGGCCGTGGGGTTTGGACTGGCGTGCCGCCTCGAGGCTCGTCCGATGGACCTCGTTCAGTTCGCCCGCTTCAATTTCCGCTGCTGAAGACGGGAGGGAGCCACAGAGCTGCAGCTTCCCATGCAACCAGATGTACCCCAGCTCAGATGAACGCTTGGAAACTGCCACACACGGCCGCGCGACTGCCACCGCGTATCTCAGCGTCTAGGAACTTCCTGGTAGGGATCCCCATCCCACACTCTTCGCCGTCCGTGCTGGCGTTCGAGATCACGTGCAGTCTTCTCTCCCTGCTCCCTCGCATTTTTTTCCAGACTCACGCCTCCCAACCGCTCTCGAATTAAACGCGCTCGAATCTCAAACAGCAAATGCGCTGCAGCGGTCATCTCCAGGAGCCGAATCTGCTCCAAGCACATCACGAACAACAAAACCCTTCCACATGGACAACCTCAACAACACCAGCAGGAGATTTAACACTCAATAATGGTCGAGCCTGTCATTTTCCGCATTCCCTCTCACTCTTCTCTCACGAGAGAAATCTGACACGGCGTGGTCTCAACTTAGCACGACGTGGTGGTAGCGGCCGTCGTGGCGGTCGGCGCAGTCGTCGTGGTCGCGGCCGTCGTGGAGGTCGGCGCAGTCGTCGTGGGCGCGGCCGTCGTGGAGGTCGGCGCAGTCGTCGTGGTCGCGGCCGTCGTGGCAGTGGGCGCAGTCGTGGTCGTGGCCGTCGAGCCCGAGGACGAAAGCGACGCGCACACCGACGAAAAGTCGTTGGTC
>MBAC02004721.1:0-10000 GCA_001712635.2 Nothophytophthora sp. Chile5
CGTTAGCATAACGCTGACTGACGTGGTGGCCTTGTCGCCATTGCTCGACTCTATCGCCACGGCATCCACCTGAAGTTGGACAACGCCAAACCACGTGGCCACCGGGATAAGACGGATCGACAGGTTGCTGGAGGCTGTCGGCAATTGAGTCAGCACGAACTTGCCATTGGTGCTGCTTCTTGTGAACTGCACGCCCGCCAGTGTCTCCACCGAGCTGAGTGCGGAGCCGTTGAGATCTGAAATCACGAGTTGAAGGGTCTCCGACGTATCGTTATCCGCCAGTGCAACTGAGGACAACGTTAGCTCTCTCGACACATTCTGGTTGGTGCGAACATCTGGACTTCCAATGGTCAACACTGGCGAGTCTGCGACAGCAGCTACATTCACGGATACGTTTGTCACGATCCGGATACTTTCACCCGTCGCAATCTCGGTGCTCGTCACTGCGACGTAGAACGAAAAGTTTCCGGAGAAATTTCGGCGAGGGAGAATCGTCACATTTCGATTCGTCGTGCTGGAAAACGCGGCGCTTCTTGGTACAAGCCAGATAGATCCAGCCACCGCGGGTACTGTCAAGGCCACGCCGTCCATCCAAATGGCGCCAACGAACGAAGAATCGACGTTCATTTCCACTTCAATGACTTCTGACCCATCTCTGTCCGGCGTGGATGCTTCGACGATCATGAATGAACCACTGATGTCCTCTAGCAGCGTCAGTGTGGTACTGTTCAATACCAACACGGGTGTGTTCGGCACGGGCTTCACAATCACATGGCATCTTGCGAAAGTCGACACGGAGGACAGTGATCCATAGCTCGTGTTGGTGACGGAGACCTTCGATACGACCTTCAGCGTGATGCCGAACGTCTGAGCCGCATATTTGCGTGGCACCACCGTCACCGAACGATTCAGGAGGCACGATGGTTTCAAATCTGGCAGACAGGAAGTGTCATTGCCCCCCAGCAGATCGTAGCGGACGTCATTGAAGTGCGTATTGTTGCCCCACGTCGTCTCTTTCTTGCCAACAAGCTGCGTTGTGCCCACCCGCACGGCGTCCACAGCTGATTCAACAATGAAGGCCTGCACACTCACTAGATCTGTCAATTCGCTGGTCAAGCCCAGCTCCGCTAATCCGAAGGTCGTGCTCTGATTGTCCGTGACCTCAAAGACGCGGATGGCTTTCCCGAAGCCGATCGCTGCCGCCGTTGCCCCTCCCACCAGCTGCAGCTTCACATTTGCCACTGAAGTCACCACCGTCTGCCTCAGGATATCCATTGTTCGCACGATCGCAGTTGCCACGAGTGCCCCCGAATACCCAGATCCTGAATTCAATAAGACTCCCAGATGCGTCTCGATAGAAGCATTGCGAGTGGAATATACGCCGTATTCGCCCACATTTCGCAAAACCGTTCGGCTCGCCAGAAGTGCACGATTGGAGAATACAGAGCTCACAACACTCCCAGGGGAAACCACCAACTGAGTTGTCATCCCTCTGACTGCGGAGCTCCCCCATGCGTCGTATGGAGAGACACCGTCAACATTGAGCGAGACCGGCTTCCCTGCCACCATCACCCCTTCGCTACCAGATATTGTGAAGGCAATGGAAGGCTGGATAGGGAGTGGATGAATCATTACGGAGAAGTCCATTACGGTGATGCCGTCCCCGGTGGCTTGGTACGCGCTTTGGTTCGGAGTCGCTTCGATACCAATTGGCACCGTCGTTACAATCACGAACACACTCAGGTAACCAAACCAATATCCCCGTGGACGGACACTGATGGCCTCTCGTAGTTCGTACGGAACCACGTAGACATCCACCGACCCCAGAACTACAGGCGACATTCGTTTTAGCCCTGCATAGACATCGGCGATTTGGGTCCGATTCTCCACGTAGAGCAGCAGATGCTCGCGGCTGACGACCTCCTGCTGTTTGTCCAGCCGTTGGAACGGGACCCGCACAAATTCGTTCCAGTTCGCATGCGAAATCGCACGAGCACGCACCACCGGGTCAACAGGTGTTACCAATACCGTCATCACAAAGGACACGACTTTTGTTTCTCCCGTCTCCAGCTCCGTGGTCCGTACTGACACATTTACGGTAAAGAATCCGACGAAGTCTGCGCGGGGGACGATCGTAAACGTCTGTTTTTGATAGAAGACAGGCTGCGAATCCAATCGAGGTAGTACTACCGTCGTGTTGTCAGATGCACTCGAGCTCACCAGCCAATTTTCCGTCGCATTCGTGCCGTAAACGCTGTAGACCGCTGACCGATTAACCGTCACTTGCGTGAATATCACCTCAGATCCATCAGCATCAATTGTCGACGCGACCATTTCGAAAGGAGCGCCCACCAGAGGTTTCGTAACCGCTGACACTGGGGTCACCACCAGATCTGCAAAATGGCAAATAGCAGCAATGGTCACCTCAATTTGAACAACCGGAGAACGGGCGATGCCACCATCCGCCAAGCCATCAGCACTCCAAAGCGTCCTCTCAACCGACAGGCTCGAGAGATTGAAGCACAGCTCCCCGCTATACCCCGCCACCACACCGATCTCCACACTCCCACTCATCTCCAACAGATTCTCGCCGGCAGCCACAATGTGCCGAGACTCATCTCCGTACAACTCGATTGGAATTTCGCCCTCTCCTGCCATCGAAAATGGCACTGCCGCATCGGACCGCCAAGTGACCGACGTCACGAACGGCTCGTACTCACCAAACTCCGCAATCAGGAACAGCTCTTCCGACCCGTCTCGGTCCACCAAAGACGCCACAATCGAGTCGCACAAAACCACGTCGTCTTCCACCGCGGCGAACGTCGTTGACCCGATCGATACCAACGGCACCGTGGCCTCGGGGGTCACCGTCACACTCAGATCAACCTCGTACACATCGTTCGAGACGTAATCGCCGAAGCGATCGGTGGTGTTCGCGACCAATGTGCAAGCAATCGATCCCGAAAAATACGGAGGTGGACGCAGCGTCACGGTTAAATTGGCCTTGTCGTCATCCGCGTACACTGCAGGAGGAAGCAGTTCATAGGCAGTAGCGATTGAGGGGTCGCCTGCCTCGCTCGATGACGCATCGCTACTATTAGCGGCGGTAGCCGACACTGAGACGCCATTGACTGTCACTTCGTGCCACACGTCACCCTCGCAGTGGAGCTTGAGGTACATTTCCTCGGACCCATCCGTATCCCACAGCGACCAGTTGCTCAAACGGACGGTCGCCAGTCCGTTTTCAGCAATAGTCAGTTCAGGTGGAGTGGCCGTAAGCTTCGGGGCTTCTGCCACCGGATAAACCATCAGCGGAATTGATTGGGACACCACAGTCATGGACTTCCGCTGTTCCGGAGGCAGGCACTCGTACACGCTCTCGCCACTCGAGACGGTCGAATAGCACTCGGACGAGAAAAAGGCAGGGTCCACGTCCGCAGTGAAAGCTACCACCACCAGCTCGATGCTGAAGTTTCCCGAAATCTTCGCAACGGGCAGCAGCGAGAGTGCGGTGGTCACAGTTTCACCCACTGCGCCTTCGAAGTCGGTAGAAAAGGATGGCAAAACGTACCCAGCAACTTCGGTTAAGCGGCGACTGCTGTTCGCAGCGCTTGGCAGAGATCCAGCGATCTCCGCTGAGCTCTGGCTGGAAGAGGTTGAGCCCGCCCAACTGCCAGCTGTCACTTCCGCGATAACAGTGAAAGGATAGAACACTTCAACTCGGTAGTACAGATCTCGCTTCGTGGGGACCAATGTGACATCGCCTTGGAACACACCGTCCTCATTGATGGACGTTTTCTCCAAAGCAACCGTCAGCTCGGGTGCTTCTGCCACCGCCAGGAATTCGAGGGTCACGGCAACTTCCGTTGCGTTGACACTGCTGAAGGAGTAGACAGACGCGCGGAGGAAGCCCTGCACAAATCCCGAGTGATTCGTCCCAGCTTTGACGTAGACAGTCCCAGTAGCAATCGGAAGCTGCACCGAGAAGTAGACGGTTCCATTCAGCGTCTCGTTTCCGTTGGCAGCCACCATCGAGTCGTTCAGATAAACGGTCAAAGCGCAATCCTCGGGGAGCAACATCTCCAGTGAAAGGTCCACATCTGGGGCTTCGACATCCATGTCAGCAACGGCAAGCTCCGAGATCCAAAGCACGCCCAGCTCGTCCTCGTACACCCTCGAGCTCGCATTCTCCACCACTAAGGTGGGTGCTTGGGCGTGATGCCATCGCACAACTAGACGGCTTTCCACGATGGACGTCGAAAAGACCGTCAGCCACGCATGATCCTCACCACTGGCATCACTGACAAGACCAACCTCTTCACTTGCGACCAGATGAGACGGAATCAGATCGCTCACCGTGGCCACAGACTGCAGCGAGATCGGCCTGCTGCCGACGTAGTCACGAGCGGGCAAGACCACCATAGCGCTATCCAAGTCGTCATCTCCGTCCCCTTCGTTCAACAAGAAATAGCTGCTTGGCTGCCACTGGTTCACGCCGGCTCTCGGAGAATACATCCAGAACTGGGAACCTTCTGCCACCACCGCTGTGCCGTCGTTGCTGGCCACGCCAACTAGGACGGAGATGACCTCCGCATCGAGAGTGTGGTTCGCGCTCGATGCGTCGCTCACGCTCACGGTGAGGTCGCGGTTGAAGCCCAGATGAATCACCGCCGATCCGTTAGGCTCAAGAGAGAAGAAGCGGGTAGCAGCAGCAGGTGTCACCGATATCCGCAAGTACGCGATTACGCGATATGCTTGGTCAGCAACAGGAGCGTAGACGTCCAGTGAGAGCGCCACCGTCACCTCGCCGTGGTAGTCTTTCCCTGGGAGCACGCGCATGTTTTGCACTGCCGCGAAGTCCATCTCCTGAACGCCAGCAAACGCAAGCGCGAGGAAGCCTGCGCTGCTGAACTTGGGTGGTTCCAGTCTCTCATCGTCAACGAATACCGCTTGGATTCGAGTCGCATCCCACGCCAACTTGCACGCTCTGTACTTGATATTGCTGCGGCTGTCAACTGGCACCTCTGCCAGTAGATGCTCACGAGCAGCGTCCAGTTGGATGATAGTGGCGGTGTTTTCGAGCGCCTCGAACCAAAGATCGATGGATCTCGCGTAATTTTCGGCAGGCTGGGACACCCACCCCACCTCACCTGAAGTCGTTGCCGAAGCGAACGTCGTATCTGCTGCCGACCAGTTTGTGAAGAAGAGCTCTTGCGACGTAGCCGTGAGAGAAAAGCTGAAGGTCCCAGCGAGCAGAGTATCCACCGCGACAAACATCACTTCAGCGTCGAAGATCCCCATCGCCGTCGCGTTCGGTAACGGGATATCATACGCAGTAGTAGAATCGTTGCTGTCTGCCGCTTGTGGACGCAGATGTTGGCTGTTGAAGAATACCTCCACCGCATCTTCTCCAATGTCGGTCGTTAACTGAACCGATAGTTGCTCCGAACCATCCAGATCCTCCAGCGAAATCGCGGCGATCGCAAGTACAATAGCACTACCGACAGGAGGCGAAGACGACAACACTGTCGCATCAAGCAGCGGCATGTCGGCTACGGGTGCAATAAATACCTCAACTAAGATGCCCTGCGAATAGGCGATGCCACCATCCGCCAAGCCATCAGCACTCCAAAGCGTCCTCTCAACCGACAGGCTCGAGAGATTGAAGCACAGCTCCCCGCTATACCCCGCCACCACACCGATCTCCACACTCCCACTCATCTCCAACAGATTCTCGCCGGCAGCCACAATGTGCCGAGACTCATCTCCGTACAACTCGATTGGAATTTCGCCCTCTCCTGCCATCGAAAATGGCACTGCCGCATCGGACCGCCAAGTGACCGACGTCACGAACGGCTCGTACTCACCAAACTCCGCAATCAGGAACAGCTCCTCCGACCCGTCTCGGTCCACCAAAGACGCCACAATCGAGTCGCACAAAACCACGTCGTCTTCCACCGCGGCGAACGTCGTTGACCCGATCGATACCAACGGCACCGTGGCCTCGGGGGTCACCGTCACACTCAGATCAACCTCGTACACATCGTTCGAGACGTAATCGCCGAAGCGATCGGTGGTGTTCGCGACCAATGTGCAAGCAATCGATCCCGAAAAATACGGAGGTGGACGCAGCGTCACGGTTAAATTGGCCTTGTCGTCATCCGCGTACACTGCAGGAGGAAGCAGTTCATAGGCAGTAGCGATTGAGGGGTCGCCTGCCTCGCTCGATGACGCATCGCTACTATTAGCGGCGGTAGCCGACACTGAGACGCCATTGACTGTCACTTCGTGCCACACGTCACCCTCGCAGTGGAGCTTGAGGTACATTTCCTCGGACCCATCCGTATCCCACAGCGACCAGTTGCTCAAACGGACGGTCGCCAGTCCGTTTTCAGCAATAGTCAGTTCAGGTGGAGTGGCCGTAAGCTTCGGGGCTTCTGCCACCGGATAAACCATCAGCGGAATTGATTGGGACACCACAGTCATGGACTTCCGCTGTTCCGGAGGCAGGCACTCGTACACGCTCTCGCCACTCGAGACGGTCGAATAGCACTCGGACGAGAAAAAGGCAGGGTCCACGTCCGCAGTGAAAGCTACCACCACCAGCTCGATGCTGAAGTTTCCCGAAATCTTCGCAACGGGCAGCAGCGAGAGTGCGGTGGTCACAGTTTCACCCACTGCGCCTTCGAAGTCGGTAGAAAAGGATGGCAAAACGTACCCAGCAACTTCGGTTAAGCGGCGACTGCTGTTCGCAGCGCTTGGCAGAGATCCAGCGATCTCCGCTGAGCTCTGGCTGGAAGAGGTTGAGCCCGCCCAACTGCCAGCTGTCACTTCCGCGATAACAGTGAAAGGATAGAACACTTCAACTCGGTAGTACAGATCTCGCTTCGTGGGGACCAATGTGACATCGCCTTGGAACACACCGTCCTCATTGATGGACGTTTTCTCCAAAGCAACCGTCAGCTCGGGTGCTTCTGCCACCGCCAGGAATTCGAGGGTCACGGCAACTTCCGTTGCGTTGACACTGCTGAAGGAGTAGACAGACGCGCGGAGGAAGCCCTGCACAAATCCCGAGTGATTCGTCCCAGCTTTGACGTAGACAGTCCCAGTAGCAATCGGAAGCTGCACCGAGAAGTAGACGGTTCCATTCAGCGTCTCGTTTCCGTTGGCAGCCACCATCGAGTCGTTCAGATAAACGGTCAAAGCGCAATCCTCGGGGAGCAACATCTCCAGTGAAAGGTCCACATCTGGGGCTTCGACATCCATGTCAGCAACGGCAAGCTCCGAGATCCAAAGCACGCCCAGCTCGTCCTCGTACACCCTCGAGCTCGCATTCTCCACCACTAAGGTGGGTGCTTGGGCGTGATGCCATCGCACAACTAGACGGCTTTCCACGATGGACGTCGAAAAGACCGTCAGCCACGCATGATCCTCACCACTGGCATCACTGACAAGACCAACCTCTTCACTTGCGACCAGATGAGACGGAATCAGATCGCTCACCGTGGCCACAGACTGCAGCGAGATCGGCCTGCTGCCGACGTAGTCACGAGCGGGCAAGACCACCATAGCGCTATCCAAGTCGTCATCTCCGTCCCCTTCGTTCAACAAGAAATAGCTGCTTGGCTGCCACTGGTTCACGCCGGCTCTCGGAGAATACATCCAGAACTGGGAACCTTCTGCCACCACCGCTGTGCCGTCGTTGCTGGCCACGCCAACTAGGACGGAGATGACCTCCGCATCGAGAGTGTGGTTCGCGCTCGATGCGTCGCTCACGCTCACGGTGAGGTCGCGGTTGAAGCCCAGATGAATCACCGCCGATCCGTTAGGCTCAAGAGAGAAGAAGCGGGTAGCAGCAGCAGGTGTCACCGATATCCGCAAGTACGCGATTACGCGATATGCTTGGTCAGCAACAGGAGCGTAGACGTCCAGTGAGAGCGCCACCGTCACCTCGCCGTGGTAGTCTTTCTCCGGGAGCACGCTCATGTTTTGCACTGCCGCGAAGTCCATCTCCTGAACGCCAGCAAACGCAAGCGCGAGGAAGCCTGCGCTGCTGAACTTGGGTGGTTCCAGTCTCTCATCGTCAACGAATACCGCTTGGATTCGAGTCGCATCCCACGCCAACTTGCACGCTCTGTACTTGATATTGCTGCGGATGTCAACTGGCACCTCTGCCAGTAGATGCTCACGAGCAGCGTCCAGTTGGATGATAGTGGCGGTGTTTTCGAGCGCCTCGAACCAAAGATCGATGGATCTCGCGTAATTTTCGGCAGGCTGGGACACCCACCCCACCTCACCTGAAGTCGTTGCCGAAGCGAACGTCGTATCTGCTGCCGACCAGTTTGTGAAGAAGAGCTCTTGCGACGTAGCCGTGAGAGAAAAGCTGAAGGTCCCAGCGAGCAGAGTATCCACCGCGACAAACATCACTTCAGCGTCGAAGATCCCCATCGCCGTCGCGTTCGGTAACGGGATATCATACGCAGTAGTAGAATCGTTGCTGTCTGCCGCTTGTGGACGCAGATGTTGGCTGTTGAAGAATACCTTCACCGCATCTTCTCCAATGTCGGTCGTTAACTGAACCGATAGTTGCTCCGAACCATCCAGATCCTCCAGCGAAATCGCGGCGATCGCAAGTACAATAGCACTACCGACAGGAGGCGAAGACGACAACACTGTCGCATCAAGCAGCGGCATGTCGGCTACGGGTGCAATAAAGAGGTCGACAATCACTTGAAGTGTGACATTGGGAAGCACGTCAAAATGATGAAGGTTGCTTGCAATTGCTTCGGCTGAGATCCTGACGTCTTGCAAAATAGCTTTCAACGTCACAGTGGCAAAGCCGGAGAAGTGTTGATTCACCGGAACAAGCTGGTAGGAGTTCGCGATTGCTGGCGAAACAGTGAATCTCACTGGTGTAGACGAGATGAAGAGCAACATATCTCTTGTATAATTCGCATCCACGAAAACTGTTGCAATCAGCGCGTCAAGTTCGTCGCCCGGAAGGGTAGTGTTGTGGTTTTCGTCACCAGTCAGTGCCATCCAAACTGGCTCAACTTCCTTCGGAGCTGGGAGCCAAAAGAGCAAAATGCTGATCTCCACTTCCACTTTCATCATGGAGGCAGCATTCGTAAAGATGTAAACAAAGGAGACACCGATCACTCCAGAATAGGAGTCAACTGGAGCTACCAATACTGATTCCCGTCCAAGTAAATCCATGCGATCAATCTGCAGTATTACTTCGGTGCCATATTGCTGAACTCGCCGAGTCAAATTCTGCCCGCCAACGGTGAAATTGCGTATAGACTCGAATTTCACTTTCCTCATTTCACCATCGACGACCCAGAAGGACTCGTTACCAAGTGGCACGATCCCAGCCGGGTCTGCTGGCAAATCCATGACTGCTCCACACTCCGCCTCAAATACCATAGGCTCACCGATTCCGCCAGCAAACAAATCTTTCGGGTGGACAACGCTTTTCACGTTGTGCTCAACCGCCACAATCGCATTTTCTCCAGAAACAGTATCCACACACACCACCGTCACGTGAACGGTCACTTCTCGAGGCTGCGTCATCCGAGGATCCAGCACAACCTCCACCACCTTCAGCCAATTCATGTTCGAAGAACGAATATCGCCCTCAATCGTCCAGGCACTGTCCGCACCAACACGGTACATCAAAACCCAATCACACCACGGCGGAAGCGCCATACTCAACCTCTGGACTTCCAGCTTCGAGCCAGGCAATGCCGCACTAGCACGTTCGAGCGCCATCCGAGCCATCTCACTCAGCGACAGCGACAACGTCTCGCTCGCGAACACCACGGTGCGCAACGTCACCGACAACTCCACGTCGCGGCGGCGCCACTCAATCGTCACTGGCCGTGCCACTTCCACCTTCTGCCGACGATCCCGCTTCTCTCGGAACACCAACACCAGAGACCCACGGAAGCGCCCGGCGAACGAAGCCACGGGACACAGCGCCAGCACGCTCGCCGTCGAA
>MBAC02004724.1:0-32580 GCA_001712635.2 Nothophytophthora sp. Chile5
CCGGGAGGGGAAGCGACGCTTCGCCCGGAGAAGCAGGTTCGGTGAGCCGTCCGATGGACAAACTGGTGGTGATCGACCGTATGGAGGACCCGCTGTCCATGCTGCTGACCCCCATGACGTACGAAGGGCTGCTGGACGCGCTGGTGGGCGTGAACCACGGCGTCGTCACGTACGAGAAGGACGAGGAGGACGCTGAAGATGAAGAAGAGAGCGGTAAATGCCGCAAGAGCAGCAGTGCCAGTAGCGCGAAGGACGAGCGTGGTGCAGCTACGACGCAGCAGAAGGTGGTGCTGAACCATATGGACTCGCTGTACGACGAGATTCGCGACGTGAATTTCAATCTGTTGATCTCCAACCAACTGGTGGATATCGCCACGGACCTGGCCACCGAAGTACGCGGTAGCTCCGTGGGTTCTTCTGTCGACATGCCTAAAGACAGCCAGGCTGCGTTCCAGAAGGTGAAGGCTCTGTTGGCCAAGGCGCCACACCTGGTCAAGAAGAAGCGGTCGCTGGCCCACCACCTGCAGCTCGTGCAGCGCATCCGAGAGCTGAGTACACAGTTGGCGCTGCGTGGGTGCGTGGAGACCGAAATGACCATCATGAGCGCCGGCAAGAGCGCGTCGTCTGCCGCGGCCAAAGACGTGGATCGCTTCCTTGAGGAAGCTATCCTGCGCGACCCACCACTCAACCTCTACGACGTAGTGAAGCTGCTGTGCCTCTGCTCGCTCGTACGCGGCGGCCTCAAGCCTGAGACACTGACTTGGTATCGCCAGCAACTCTGCCACACCTACGGCCACCAGATTCTGCCGCTGCTTGTGCAATTGGAGAAGCTGGACCTGCTTTCTGTTGAGAACCGCTTCGACTTTCCCAGGAAGCGCAAACAACTCGTATTGATGTGTGGTGTGCTGGACGACGAGGACACCCGCGACCCCAAGGACATCCACTTCATGTTCCCCTACACGGGCTACGCGCCCATGAGCGTGCGCCTCCTCCAGGATTCGCTTGGCATGAAGTTCAAGGCGCTCGCGAAGGACCCCACTTCCTCGATGCTGAGCCTCGGCAGTGGGAGTGGTAGCAATTCTGACAGTCGTCATAGCATGGCGGCCTCAACCAGCGAGATGCCGTCTGTCCCAGGTCAGCGACTCGATAATAGCGCCGCCACCGGAGGTGGGAGACGCTCTAACGTACTGGTGTACTACGTGGGCGGCGTCACGGTCGCGGAGCTCACGGCCATCCGCTTCCTCAACCAGAGACAGAGCGAGTTCACCTTCTTTGTCGCAGCCACCTCCGTCTGCAACGGCAGTCGTCTCTTACGCGCCATTTACTAAGGAAGTGTGTGCACAGCCAATTATAATCAGTCAGCCAATTTCATACAGCCATTCGTCACTTATTGCCATCCATTTGCAGCGATTGATCCATCCATTCCGTAGTGCCTTGTCCAAAGGCGAGGTGAACAAGCGACGCCCTCACGCCCACAAGTAGCTCAGCAAGGCGAGCGCCTTAATCTCCGCCAAGACCCACACAGACCAGAACATCGTGATGGGCGTCTTGGATTTCGTAAAGTCCTCGGGGATCCGCTCGTCGACGAGGAAGCAGCGCGCGTGGTCCACCGAGATGGTCGCCGTGGCATAGTCTCCCATGCACAGCAGCAGCACAGCCGTCTCGGAATACGAAACCAGCGCTCGCTGGGCAGTGAATCCCTCCGCGAAGTCCGGCGTGTTGGCGGCGCTGTCCTCTTCGCGTTTGCGGCGATGCACAGCCAGCGACATCCTAGTGATGTGCTGGTTGTTGTCCCCGCGGGAAAGCAGGTCGTTGGCCAGTGTCGAGTTCACTTGCGAGGGGTCTCTGCCCTTGTACGAATCGTCATGGATTAGCGAGGCATCGTGCTCGAGGTAGTGGTGTTCGCCCAGATCCGCCAGCGTGAACTGCGCTGGAAGTCCGTCCACTAAAAGACCGGCCATAGAGGGATCGATGTTGTAGACCTCCACAAGAGCTTGGCTGAGGATCTCGGGCGTCAGCGCCTTGCCATCGCGTGGGAGGAAGCCGTGGTTCGCCAGAGTGTTGAGCGCCGGACATGGGCTGCGATGATACGTGGCAGCAGCGCCCTTGAAGCCCGAGACGTCGTCACCCGAAGGGCGGAAATACGCGTGTTCTCCCGTGAGATCCAGTGGCATCCCTGCTACTGGCGCGGATCGGTCGATGGTGAGCGTGGAGTTGAGCGCCACCACTGCCACGATGAAGGCCGCTGCCCAGTAAAACGTTGAGGGGGTCGACTGCTTGGCCATCGAGGAAGGCGTCGTGCGCTATTCGTTCTTCGGTCGAGATGAGTGAATGGGAGGCGAACGCGCCAAAGAAGGGGGACTTCCCACGCCACGCGAGACTTGCGGAGACCGTGAGCCCGGAGGAGGTCACGGTCTCCATTACTATTCCCACCGGAAAACTCACAGGTTGTCCGGTGCAAATTCTGTGTGACTACATAAATGTCGCTTTTATGGTTAGGGTTACGATAACGCGCGAAAACTTGAACTACTAAGTACTAAATTGTTATTATTATTACTATTTTCTCTTTTTCATATTTGTTAAATACGGTATATGAAACAAAAATCTGAAAAATCTAAAAAGAAGCGTTTTCAAATTAAAAGCAGCTCGCCTGTACAATGCAGGCTGCAATGTTTTGGTCGTCGTGAAGGGTAAGTGCAGACTACTGGCACTGCCGATCTTGATCAATCAACCTGCATGAGGGATCTTCACTGCCAGAAGCAGTCATACCCTGCGGGTGTCGCCATGCACCTCATCAAAACCAAGACCAGTTGATACGGTCGTCTGAGGTTCACCATCGCGATCCCTGTGTTGTACAAAAAGCGTCGTCTGCCTCAGTGCAGTTGCAATGGCTTCTTCAATTGCAGTAGCACACAGTCAGCGCTAGCGAAATAGTAAGATTTAGATTTACTATGCTTGTTGCGTGTGCTTTACGCGAAGGCGTCACATCAATTACGGAAAACTTGAAAGAAATAGGATTCATTTGTTATGCCACTGGGGATACAACCCTGAGCAATGAGTCTCAGCTTTATTTTTATTTACAACGCAACGATGCTTTTGTGAAAATTGTTTAAATAAATCCAATAATTTTAGCTGAACCAGGCCAAGAACTTCAACTGCGCGGCGACGAACAGCGCATCTGAGGTCGAAATTGGGGTTTTGGACGGCCGAAAATCCGCCGGAATACGCTCGTCTACTAAGAAAGAGCGCGCGTGCTCCACCGAAATGGTTGCACTGGCGGAGTCGCCCAACCCCAGCAGACCGAGCGCTGCCTCTCCATAGGCCACGATGACATTGTACGCATTCATCGCGAACTCCGGGTTGTCTCGAGCGCTGTCGGCCTCACGATGTCGTCGCAATTGCGCCATCACCTGCTTATTGATCACTGCATCTCCATCACTATTCAGGTCTTCAACCTGTACTAACAGTCCGTTCACCAACGTCTCGTTCACCCAGGAGGGGTCGTGTTTGAAGAAGGTGTCGACGCGGAGTAGGGATCCATCGTGCTCGACGAAGTTGTGCTCGCCAAGGTAGGACAACGAGAAGTGCTGCGGTAGGTTACGAGAGAGTAGGTTCACTAAACCCGCGTCAAAGTTATAGACCTTCACGACTGCCTTCTTCAGAATCTCAGGCGTCAGCGCCTTGCCATCCCGGGGGATGTAGCCGTGGTTCGCCAGTGAGTTGAGTGCTGGACAGGGACTGCGGGAGTATTTGGCCGTGCTGTTGCCTGGGAATCCCCAGACCTCGTCGCTGGGCGGACGGAAGTAGGCGTGCTCCCCTATAGTCACTGGTGACAGTGGCGGGGGTGACACCAAGTCATCGGCGATGAAGAGAGCGTTGAAAGCCATCGCGACTGCTCCGAAGGCCAACACGACGGACAGCGTGGAGGTGGAGGTGGTGGCGGGTTGCTTGGCCATCAGGAATAAGAGCATGGCTCGAGTTCGCGGGTAGTGTCGGAACAGGCGTCAGAAGTGGAGAATTCGAAAGTGAGTTGCCGAGTCTGATTGGAAAGCTATCGACGACTTTTCAAGGCGACAATTTGATGGTCGCAGGCGGACTGAACAAGACAGTGTCGACCGGCTTGGTATGGCGCAATCGTCAAAAAGGGAGCATTCCAAATGCCCAAATAACTTCAATTTGAAGTCTGAACAATTAGATGGAGATCCGCTTTATCTGTGGGGTTTCATACTTCTTCCTGCTCATCAGAGGGCAATATGGCCATGCTGATAGGTAAAGCCATAACTATGGGGAACTCCAAGGTGCGACTTCAGGCTTCCAGTTGTGTCCAGCCATTCACTACAGGAACTGGATGGCGACTGGTTGGGTATTGTTCGGATGCACCCCACCGATGGTCGACACACGGTGAGTGCCACTGAGCTTCACCTGTATGCTGGACTCATCCTTGGGCCGGTTGTTTCCCATGAAGCTTCCTCTCTCTCTCTCTCTCTCTTTCTTTCTCTCTCTCTCTGTCCCGTTCGTTGGACATCCGGGGCATGGCCACCACGGTGGGCAAGCGGCGTGGGAGCCAGAAGAAACCAGGAGCTTGTTAGGGATGTGTCATGCATGGAATCACTTCAAGGCGGCTGGGAGTTGGTCCTTTTCGGTATCGATCGCAAGTGTTGCGATGCTAGCGGCTGCTGGGACTAAAAACCACCTCCGCGCTGGATGCTGCCATCAGCTGCTCGTATGGGCGTATGCTCCGTTCTCGTGGGGTGAAGCCAGTGCCGCTGTCTCGAGTCGGGCACGTTTGACTGGTGGGTTTTTACCTTCGGGCTTGAATGCTCTGGCTCGGAGCGAGCTCTAGTTCAGATTGGGGACCTCGTATCACCATCCCTGCGCTCTCGCTGGAGTCACCGCCACGCGATTGCGGCCCTAAAGGCGACTAGCTCTGCTCAAGAAGAGCGGATCCATACTGAAGCACGAAGTAAGTACTCACGACTCGATTTTGAAGAAAGTAAAAGGTAGAAGGAGAAACAGACCGCCCCACACAGCAACGAGATCTGCGTGGGAACCTCTACGGCCTGGTGTAAATCGCACTCATCAATGGTTGCCGCTTGTAAGAAGGTGTCTAAACGCTGACTCCTTTACCCAGCTCGCTGGACCTTGACCATCAACGGCCCCTTGATCTGCAGCAGCGAGGCCACGTCGTACGTGTAGCTCTTGGGGTTCTCCGTGGTCGTGAAATGGTACTTGCTGAGCATATAGGCCATCACCGTCTTCATCTCTAGCATGGCGAAGCGCATACCCAGACACGTCCGCGGTCCAGCGTGGAACGACACAAACTGGAAGGCCGACACCGGGCGGATGGTGTACTCTCCAGTCCATGGATCCTGCACCAGCCACCGTTCCGGCCTGAATTTCGAGGCGTCTCTGCCCCACACGCTTTTCATCCGGCCCAAAGCATAGGAAGGGATGTACACACGGGTGCCTTTCTTCACGAACGTGCCGTCCACGAGCGTCGTGTCGCGATTGGCCTCCTTAGCGTTTAGTGGCACTAGTGGATTCAGCCGCAGGTTCTCACGCAATGTCGCGTCCATATACACGAGACTTTCCACATCGTCCATCGTCGGCACGTAGTTCGGGTCACTGAACAGTCGAGGCAGCTTTTCACGCAGTTCTTGACGCAGTTTCGTCTCCACCTTTGGGTTGCGGTTGAGCATGATCATCAGCCACGACTGCGACCACGCCGTAGTGTCTTTCCCAGCCAACAAGACGATCACGGCCACGTCACGCAGGAACTTGGCGTCCAGTGGCGCGTCTCCAGCGTCACCCGACGCCTTCTGCTCGTCATGAGCGTCCAGGAACAGCGACACGACGTCTTTCGTGTTGCGCGGCGGTCGCGGAGGCCACTCGTTCGCAGCAAAGTCCGGGTTGAACTTGCGCTCCATGTTCTTGTTGATGATGGCGAACACGGTCTTGTCCAGGATGGCTATGGCTTCAGCCAGCTCCTTCTCGCCGCCAAGTCGCAGCGCGCGCTTGAGTTTCCAGAGCCAATCCGGTTGGTGGAAGCGCAGCTCCAGATGGTGGATGATCTTGCCCAGCGCCTGCATGAAGTCCGTGTGATCCCCGCCCTCCAGCGAGTTCGCCTGCAGCCCGAAGGAGATGTCGGTGAACACGTCGAAGGAGAAGCGGTGCATCACGTCGGCAAAGTCGATGAGGGTGCCGGTGCGGGCGGCGTCGCTCAGCGTGCGGCCCAGCACCAGCGTGTAGTCGTGCACGCACTGGCTGATGGTCTCGCGGAAGGCGCGCATGGTGAACAGCCGACTGAGCATCTTGCGCTGCGCCAGCCACTTGGCGCCGTCCACGGCCACGATGCCCTCGCCGGCCACGTCGCGGAAGATGGTGTTCATGCGGTCGCCCTTGTCGAACACCTCGAACTGCGTCTTCAGCACGTCCTCGAAGCACTCGACGGAGCTCACGACCACGAGAGGGGGGGCGCCCATCACCTGGAGACGCCACGTCTTGCCCCCGAAGAGCTTGCACTGCTCCGTGATCCAGTCGTGCAGCCGTGGCAGCTCCAGACTCATGAGGTCCAGCGTGTTGCCCAGCACCGGCAGCGTGGACGCCGGCGCCGGCAGGCGACGGATCGCGCGCTGGCGCTCGTCCGGCAGAAGGAGCCACACCAGGACGCAGGCGGCGGCGGCCGTGGGCGCCGCCACCGTCCACAGGGAGGAAGAACTCGCCTCGCCCATCAGGAATCCTGACAGGAATGGGCTCGATTAGAAACTGGGGAAGAGTTCGGCAGCCGCAGAGGCAGAACAACCGCATGATCTCTGCGACGGGTGCTGGGGAATACGAAGGTCTGATTGGTAGATAATGGAAGATCGACGGGGTTTTGGCCAATGAAGAGCGGCTGTGAAGCACAATTCAGAGCAAGCTCACGTTTCTTTGCAGTTTGACCCGATCCTTCAGCAGGCTAGATTGGCGAATTCCAAGAAAAAAACCCGGCTATTATTTCTAATTCGAGGTTATGTCTGTGGTCTATTTGGAATTTCCACGTAGATATGTCATCGATTCCGTGGGTGCTGATTTCCGGTTAATTACCAGATGAGTGCTTCAACAATCGGTAATGTATTCTGTTAGAAAAAGTGCAAAATGTGAGAAATGCCCTGCTTCGATTAAGTAATCTTGCAAGGATCCTCTCGACTCTCTTCCTTCCATAAAGCAAATCGACCATCCATCCTCCCCAGGTAGCGAACGGCGCAGCTCTTCTTGATGATCCAGCGCTCGGCCGCCGCCTTCGTCTTCACGATAGCAATGCTCACACGCCTGCCGTGTGCCCGCTTGGCGTCTCTGCGCGTCCAGCCCATCGCCGACAGCCAGTGGGTCGCCGAGGAGCTCCTCACGACCGGAGAGCACGAGTACTTCCGGCCGTCGGGCGACCAGGTCTCGGGCTTCCCCACGGGCAACACGGCCGCCTACCACCGCAGTCCGTGTCCGGCGCTCAACTCCCTGGCGAATCACGGCCACATCCCGCGCGACGGCAAGCAATTGACGCCCGAAATCTTGCACCAAGCGCTCCGGAACGTGTTCAACCTGGACGACGGCCTGGCCACGAGACTCACGCAGGTGCTCCCAGCGACTCTCACGCTTGCTGACCTTAGTGTGCACGGCTTCATCGAGCACGACGCGTCGCTGGTGCACGACGACACGGCTTTCAAAAAGGATCCGTCCCTAGTGAACGAGACGCTGGCGAATGCGCTGTTTGCTGGCGCGTCGAGCGACGTCGTGCTCACGAAGCGCACGATGGCGCATGCTCGGCGCCGTCGCGAGGCTGAGTGCGCTCGGGATGACCCGCAGTACGCGTTGCCAGCCAAGGGACAGGTGGCTGCCTACGGAGAAGCGGCGCTTCTTCTGCTTGGCATGGGCGACTATGCGACTGAGACCATCTCGGTAGCACACGCCCGATCGTTCCTGGTGGACGAGCGGATCCCTGCCGACTTCAGCCCAACTGAGACGCCAATTTCCACTTCGACAGCGCTCTACCTCGCCGCGCAGATCAAACTGCTCGCCTCTCTCGGCTGGGGCCCCACCGCTACAGAGTGAAAGGGGTGGGCCTATGCGTACGCGGCGTCAGTCGTCGTGTGGAGTGATCTTCATGCCGTTTGGTACGTTCGGGCGTTGTCTCTGTGATGAATGCTACAGGATAGGGACGGACCCTTGCATTTCTGCTCGTCGGGTCAAGACAAGCAGTCACGAATGCATGTAGCGTGCTCGTCGGAATGCATGTGTCGAGTTCGTTATCCCGTCGCTGTGGTAAGATTGCTGCTTACTGGGCTGCAACAGGCACACCCTCGAGGCTCGAGCCGAGGATCTTCTCGGGCGACTCTCCATGTGCTGCTGCGCTGTGTCGTGGGCGTGGTTTACGAAGAGCAAGAGGATCGTAATCGCGGATAGCGAGGCTGGCGTCAACAACCCGGCTATCACCTGGACAAGAAACGTTTAGTCCGCTGGCCTTGGCCGTCAGAGTTTTGCAAGGTGCAAGGCCGTGCCACGCATACGCTTGGATGCTTTCCAGCGAGCGTCGAGAAGCAAACGAGGCGAAGACACCGACAGGGATCCAGCAGACTGTCACGTGTGCTTGGTGTCCGCCATGCCATCGCCACCGCTAGTCCACCTATCAACAGTTGTCATTTTCAAGACGACCCTTTTCTTTTGGAGGCTGTTATTAAAGTGCGTTCAGTACTACTTGTCGCTCCTCTATTCGAGTGGTTTCTGTACGCATGTGCTTGGTCGCCTCTCGTTCATCCGAAGAGCTCATTGACACGCAGGCTCGCTCCGTCCACCATGACTTTGCCGCAGCTCGCGTTGCGCCGCGTCCCGCGCGCCGCGCCCGCCTTCCTGCGTCGCCTGTCGACCGCCGCATCGTCGTCCGCTGGCTCCTCAGCCTCGGCCCCAGCGTCGGGCTCCACGACGCACTTCGGCTTCAAGCAGGTGCCGGAAGACGACAAGGAGCGCATGGTGGCCTCGGTCTTCCACAACGTCGCCGAACGGTACGCTCCCTCTGTCAACTGGCGTTTTCTGCACGACCATAGTGGCTTGAGGCCGATTGCTGGGGCTAAATGCAGTCTTTGGACGGCAGCTACGACGTGATGAACGACTTTATGAGCGGCGGGATGCACCGTCTGTGGAAGGATTCCTTCGTGGACACGCTGCATCCGGTGGGGCCGCTGCGCTGTCTGGACGTGGCTGGCGGGACGGGCGACATCGCCTTCCGCATCGCCGAGCGACTGGCCAAGTCGCGCGCGGGGACCGTTGGCTCGGAGATCACGGTGTGCGACATCAACTCGTCCATGCTGCAAGTGGGCGAGGAGCGCGCCGCCAAGGTGCTGCCTCACGTGGACCAGTCGCTCTTCCGCTGGGTGGAAGGCAACGCCGAGCATCTGGCCTTCGAGGACAACTCCTTCGACGTCTACACCATCGTCTTCGGCATCCGCAACGTCACCCATGTGGACCGCGCGCTGAAAGAGGCCTACCGTGTGCTCAAGCCCGGAGGCCGCTTCATGTGCATGGAGTTCAGTCGCGTGCCCAACCCGCTCATCCGCTCCGTCTACGACGCTGTGCGTGTGTGTCCCTTCAGTCCTGGTTGCTAGCTGGAGTATTCACTTTGTGCGTGTGTTGGCTGTAGTACTCCTTCAATGTGATCCCGTTGCTGGGCGAGAAGGTGGCGGATGACCGTGATTCGTACCAGGTTAGTCGGATTCCTCCTCGAAATCTCGTGCTTGCTACGAATCTCTGCTGACCTCGTTACGTGTGCGATGGGTGCGTGTGCTTGGGTAGTATTTGGTGGAAAGCATCCGTCAGTTCCCGCCGCAGGAGAAGTTCCAGGCCATGATCGAGGACGCCGGCTTCCAGCGCGTGACGTACACCAACTACACGCTCGGCGTCACGGCAGTGCACTCCGGCTTCAAGTTCTAAAGCGGCGACACTCAAGAGGACGGAGCAATCCTTCCCAGACTCGGAAGGACGCTCCGTTCGCATGCAGTTCACTCGCAAATGCAGCACTCGGTAGACAGTTGGATCGCTGATGGGTCTGGCCCAGCGTCGGGCAGCAAGCCAAATAGCAACAAATACAAGAACACAGCAAGCGCAGCTGGCAAAACCCACTCCGTCCTTCGTTTACTCGCGCATCCTGCAGCCAAGATGCCATTGATAATAGGATGGGAATCTCACTCACCGCTGTCACGGTCGTTGATGGCGCTGAGGTCTCGAGCTCTTCTGTCGGACGACCTCCGACGACTTCGCAGCTGCCTGCATGTATCGCTTGATCAGCAGCACGTGGTTCCTCTGGGGCGTGTACTTGGCCGTCCCCACGGCCTGGCTCGTAGTAGTACTGGTCGTCGAGCCGACGACGCTTTCGGCTCCTCGGCCCGACGCACCGCTCGACGCGCTGCCTCGTTCACTGTCACGAGCGTTGACCGAGCGGTGGCGGCCTGGAGCGCGTTGCTTCCTCCGATACCGCGCGAGTTGTTTGGCGCGGAAGAGCTCCGCTGACGCTGTCGTGCCGTCCCTTGCTTGGTCTTCCTCAAGAATCTCTTCATCTTCATACTCGATCGCAGTGTCCTCGTACCCTCTCGAAGACCCTTTCCTTGGGGTAGTAGGCCGACTTGTCTGCAGCCGTGAGGAAGCCGAAGGCCCGCCTTCTCGAGGAGACAACGGACGAGTGGGCTGACGACCCTGTGGCGACGTCGGTAGGGCGGCCCGAGCGCCATTCGAGTGCTGCATTTCGCTGCTTCGGTCTTTGCTGCTTGACGCTGCCGTCCGAATCTTTCGCGGACTGCACGTTGCTAGTGGGTTCGCGTGGGGAGCTGACGTCGTGCGGTCACTACCACGTCGAGAGCTGGGCAGGTGCTGCAAGGTGCTTCGTTCAGACGGAACAGACGGAGGCCGAGATGGCCGCGGGGTGCGACACGTCGCAGGCCGCAGCGCGTCTTCTTTGGCGGTGGATCCGGCGGACTGCCGTGCGCCCGCTTCGGCGTCTTCCTCCTCCATTGCGCCAAAATCTGGCGTCATGTCACGCTGCAGTTCCTCGAAAGTGTGGGAAACGTAGTGACCCCGCGTGAACCGGTGGGGCTCGATGAATTTCGGCAGCATGAGGAGTCCGTTCTTGGTCCGCTTGACGTACTCGAGCTTCTCCCGCTGCCGCTCTTTCCGGTATTTCTCCGAGTGCGACCAATGATCTCCGTCTGCAGTGTAGTCTGGTGGCAGGATCTTCATGCAAAACTCCTGCAGGTCCAGGTCGTTACTGTTGTCCGTGTCGTAGCGCTTGAAAAGTCCCAGACACTGCGCCGGCGTGAGACGAAAGCCGAGAGCGAGCAAGCGCTCCCTGAACTCGTCCATCGTCACGTGACTGCTCTTCTTGAAGATCTTGTACGCCTGGCGGAAGGTGTCCGAGCTCCGCGAAGTCGCCTGCTGAATCTTGTCCCGTATCCGCTTCTCAATCTCGTCCAGACTCCAACTTTCCATCTCGATCTCCGTCATGTACTGGTCGGGATTCGCCTTGGCTTCTGCTTTCTTCGTCAGCGCTGCAATCCGGTGCATCTCGTCAGCCGCAGCCACCCACGAGTGGCCAATATAATCTGGAGGAAGAACGCCGTGGATGAACTCGTTGAGGTCAATGTCGCCACTCCCGTTCCTGTCAAAGCGACGAAAGAGAAGGTCGGATTGAGCGCGAGTGAGCTGCAGACCGATGGTCTCCAACGCCGAGTGGAACTCATCTGGTTTGATGCCGTTGACCTTCTTGAAGATCCGGAAGGCCTGACGGAAGCAATCGGACGACCGCGATGTGCGCTGCTCGATCTTCTCGCGCAACATCCGTTCGATCTCCTCGATTGTCCACGAGTCTTGCACCGACTGCACCGCCATGGAGTACAGCTTGACCCGCGAGTCCTCGAGCTTCTGGCGATCCTTGACCGACATCCAGAAGGACGACGAGTAGTCGTCGAGCATCACGCCCTGCACGAACTTGTTCAGGTCCAAGTCGCCGGTCTTGTCAAAGTCGAACGTATCAAAGAGCTCTCGCATCTGCTTGCCCGAGAGTTTGATCCCCAGCATCCGCATGGCGTTGCTGAAGTCGTCACTGGAAATCCCCGACGGCTTGCCGAAGATCTTGGACGCTTGCTGGAACCGGTCCGTTTCTTCCGAGGTCCGGTCGAGCTTTTCTCGTAGCATGGCCATGATTTGCTTGGTCGTGAGCACGGGCGCTTGGTCCACGACTTCGGACGATGGGTCCTGTTGCTGTGCCAGGTAACTCCGAGTACCGGCACTGGACTTTGCGCTGGTGGGGCACGCTGTTTCCGATCCTTTTTCTGGTTTGGAGAAGAGCGTGGTGAGGAATTCGGCAAAGTCAATCACGCCATCTCGGTCTTTGTCCAGCCGGACGAATAGTTCTCGGCATTTCGGAGGCGATAGTTGGATCTGCAGCAAACCCAGATGGCGATGGAAGTCTGCAAACGTGATTTGATCCGTTTTGGTGAAAAACCGGAAGGCTTGACGCGCCAGATCCGAGCTGTCCGGCATTTTCTCCTCGAGCTTCCGGATCACGCACTTCTCCAGGTCACTTAACGCCATGAACTCGTAGGTAGCGGCGAGTTCGCTTCCAGTCATGCGGCGCGGACTCGACGCCCCACGGCCAGTCGCTTCGAAGCTGTTTCTTGACGAAGGCTTCTTCGGGCTGAAGGTGTTGAAGCTCGAATAGCTGCTTCCACCGACGGACGAGGGACTTGGACTGTATGCCAGACGCTTCGTAGGATCCAGTCCAGCGCTGCTTGCGGTCGACGAACCGGATCCTGACGCGTGCGGCGGCTCATCCGAAGTGAAAAAGGACTCCGGTAAGAAAACGCGCTGCGCAAACGTGGGGTAGTCGATCTCACCCAGATCTTCCTGGTCAAGTCGGCCAAAGAGGTCGATACAGAGCTTGCGTGGAGCTTGTAGACCGAGGCGCACAACCTTGTGGTGGAAACCCTCGGGCGTGATGGAGTTGGTGGTCGTGAAGAAGCGGAAGGCCTGACGTGAGTAGTTCTCATACGGAGTGACAGTTGAGATACTCGGGTCCACGGTGCAAAACATCGCGTGAATCGTCTTGCGCAGCTCCTTAATCAGCGCGTCAATGGTCGTCACCTTGAGCGCCGCGGGCGGATCACCGTTCATAGACTCCACGGAGGCGGAGCGCGGCGTCCTATTCCCCGAAAGAACTGGACGCTGAGGTCGCGCTTTCTGCAGGTCGTAGCCAGAGCCATTGAGCGCCAGAGCACCCATGGGAGGCCCCTCCATACTGCACGACACGGAGTGACTGAGTGTGCTTCAGACGCGGGAGCTACTTGACACACGAATGGGCGATGCCGTCGTTGTCGTGTCTTGCTTTCCCCGCTGTCCTGCCGCCATCAAAACGCCCAACCGATGGGCGGAGACTGAGCAATCGGAGCGGGGGCTTCTGGTGAAGACGCTTGAGCTCTTTTGGCTGCGGTATTTTTGCCCTGCAGAACGAAGCGGCTACGAAACTTTGGGGGTTAAATATAGCGACATGGGAGAAAAACGGCACCTTGCATGCGACTTGGCCGCCATTCGACCTCCAAGATAGCAGCATGGCATTTTTGAAGCAAGCTTTTGGTCCCGCCGTTTAGCAGCCAATAACTAGGCCGCGAAGGTGAGCTGCACGATCTCGCGGATGTTGGACCGGCAGTCGCGCTCTTCCCACACGGTCTCGGCCCGGAAGACACCGTCCGCTTCCACGAGACCCACAAAGTGTTGCACGCTACCGCCCGTCCCGAAATAATACTTCTTGGCCGCCACTAGCGCTCGAGAGGTGGGCGAGCGCCGCAGGTGTCGCTTGATCGTCTGAGGAATCGCAAGAGATCAATCAAAGCATCAGTCAGCCAACAGAAGGGCAAGAGCGATTGCTGCTCTGCTCTTGGTACTAGACTTGAGAGCATACCTGGTACAGTTCTAGCGCCACGGCTTCGGTGTAAATGGTCTCTGCGGTCAGGATGAGGTCAAAGAGCGTGTCCTCTTGTGGCTGCTGCTCCACCTGCTGCATGCAGTCCGAGACGCTCCCCCATGCACCAGCGTAGAACGAAGCCTTGGCGTACAACTGCATATCGCCGCGAACATTACGCAGCACGTTGGGGCACGTCGTGAGCTCCAGCACCTCCTTGTTGTAGTCCATAAACACGACGCGCTCCGCTCCTGGCCACGCACAACCCCACGAAACGCATGCATTAGACCAAATACTCCACCCTCAGATGACCCAGATACGCTACTCTTACCCCTCTGTAGTGCGTGAATGCCAGGCAAGCCGTGTCCACAGCCGAGTTCCAGCACGGCGGCGGGCATCTTAGCGCCAGGTTCGCGGCGCAGCGCCGCCTCTATGAACGTGACCAGGTCCACGGAGCACTCCCACAGCTTGAATCCGCCTTCGTATACGCCCGTCTGCAGGTCTGACGTGGTCAGGATGGAGCTGATGGCCCCTGTCTGCGCCAGGAAACCCGCCTCCGTCGTGTTCACAATCTCAAACGCCATGTCGGCCACCTGCACGCCGGAAAACGCTGCGGAATGCGCCGGCGGTGACCAGACGAAGCGCTCGCCCGCGCGCATGGGCGTCGCTGCTGTATTGCCGCGCGGTTCCGCCGTTGTCGCGGCCTTGGGCGCCGGAGAAGCAGACACATCAGCACCTCCCTCCTGCAGCGCGAAGTTAAACGAGAATGATGGTCCCGCCATGTTCCAAAATGGCAAAATGAAGGTCACAAACAACTGGCGATGAGAGTGTGGAACTTTTTGCGATATTTTAGCGAATCACACGACGAAAAGACGAGATTTTACATGATTCTAACCAATCCACGACAAGATTCGCGCGATATTTGTTCCCGTCACCATTCCGCAATTTGCAGTATCAGACGCAGGTGGATACGGAACACGCTGCCAAATGGAGGCAAGCGACGCGCCGCGCTCGCACCGCGAGACTGTGGTCGTAAGTGCCGAGGAGCTTCTGCATCCGCTGGAGGCGCGGGTCTTCCAGCTGGCGCAGGAGCTCACGCAGACGGACCCAGAGGTCGCCGCTTTGTCTGACGACGAACTCACCACCAAGCTCAACATGTACGTACGGTCTTGCACCCGCGCGGACATTTTGGGTGCGGAATCGACACAATTGATGGAAATTGCTCTGTTTGCGGATACGACAGGATTGCTGAGACACTGGAGGAGGTGGAGACGTCCTTCCGCAAAGAGCGGTCGTCTCCGTATCGTCGCGACGGTAGGATATCTGACTGCTTGAAGATCGTAGGTTTTGCTATCGTCAAGCGGTTTGTAGTGACACTGATGGGGTTGTGTGGCGTTGTCTGTAGGCCACTTGATCGGGGATTTACTGCAAGTTCTCGAGCAGAACGACGAGTTTTATCCCATGGTAAGGATTACCCTGTGGGGTGGTTGAAGCTACTCTGGATGATGCGGATGGGATGTAACTTGACGCTGTGTCGTGTATTCTTGATGCTTGCTGTTTAGCTTGAAGGAAAGTTGGCAGAGCTGACAGTGAATCGCGTGAAGGCTGCGGCCTGTCGGCTGCTGCTCGCCACTGTGCCGGTCAATAGCCGCGCCATTGTGCGTCTATTAGACGATGACGACGAGATGCTGGAGCGGGTGTGTACTTACGCCACGGACTCCGAGCCGGCGCTACGATGCTACGCAACGGGGTTACTTTCTGTGGGGTTACGCGACCGCTCCATTGCGGACAATATCGTGAATAACGACACGCCAGTCAAACTGCTGAAGCGCGCGCGGATGTACGCGTCCAAGCTGGAGAAAGAGCGCCAGCAAGCGGTCAAGTATATTCAGGACAACCTTCGCAATGCAGCGTCTCGTCATAAGAAAACTGCTGGCGGACCGGGAAGTGGTTCGGCCAAAGCGGTGGCTCCGCAGCGGCCCGCACAGGGACTAAAGCGGAAGCATTCCGAGACCGCCAGCCGGATGCATGCCCACGGAAACGACAATTGCGACCTCGCCGACGCGAACGCGAGCATGGACGCCGAAGAAGAGGAGCAGGCAGCCTCACTTCCTTGCCAGCAAGTCCTCCCGCTCTCAGGTAGTGAAGAAGACGCGGCGGGAGGGTTCGGTGAAGAGGGAGCGATTGTACTTCCAAGTCCTGAGCGTCACGAAGAGGATTTCAAGCGGCTGGTGATGCTGGAATTGCTCTACACCTTAGACTGCCTGGGTTCAATGGGCGAGTACTTGGAACTCTTCGCTCCGGCACTGAAGGAGGACATCGTTGGGACGATCATCACGTTCCTGTTCAGCAAGAATCCGACCGTCCTCTCGCACACGATGACATTGACCTCCCACTTTCTCGCTCACAAGAAGTTCTCGTTTACGTTGCTTGAAGCGGGCGGAGTGGAACTGCTCTTTACGGTGTTCAAGCTGCAGCAAGCGGCAGGTCAATTGGGTTTGCTGGATCGCAGTCTATCGATGTGTCTTCATGGTTTCGCCTCCTCTTCGGCAGTCATCGAGCGGATTATTGCGGTGAATCCCGAGAACTTGCTGTCGGCTGCCTTTGCGTTGCTTTCAAGTCCCAATGACCGCGCTAGACAAAACGCGGTGGTGTTCTTCAGCTTGACGCTAAGCTTTAGGGTCATTCTCGATTACTTCGAGAAACACGACGGCCTCTACACGGTATTGAATACCATCCGCGTGGGGAGTCATCCGAAATCGGCGGCCCAGCGGCAATTGGCGCAGGACGCGTGTTTGTGCTTACGCCAATATCTGCGGGTTCATATGGCTCTGGTGACGCATCGGCTCCGAAGAAAATTGGCGCAATTGAACCACCCGTCGAATCGTTTGTCGGCCGTTGCTACCACACCAGTACTGACAGCAGCAACCGCAGCGTCTCGTATCCCTGCTCGCGTCCCAAAGATTGTGTGGTCGAAGCCCATCGACGTGGACGATAAAACCCACGAGCAAAATCTGGTGTTTTACGAAAAATATCGTTTCAGTGCCAGCGCTGGGAATTCAAACAGCTCGTGGTCGGCGGCCACGGGACCCGGGGGTGGAATGTGGCCGCCCGCAGCAAAGCTGAGCCACTTGCGGGGCATTCTCGTGCTGCTGGAAGTTGTGGCAATGATGTGTGCGGTCATGCAGAACACCGATCCGGACAGCAACTCCTCGACTATTCGGATATGGACTGCAGAGCGCGCACAGTTTTGTCTCGAGTCACTTCGCGTCTTGACGTTGGTGGTTCCTGCGCTGGCACATGAAGTGTGTTCTACGGAAGTGTCGTTGGACGAAGGCAGTTCACCCAAGAGTTTGGGAATGACGATCTTGCTGGAAATCGCGATGAGCAACAACTCACGGGACTCCGAGTTGGTGCGAGATGCATTGAGGGTGTTTTGCAACTGCGTGTCTCCACCGCACCGGGAGGATTGCTGGCAGCATCCATACAAAGACATTCGGCAGTACACACTCACCGCTCGAAGTATGCGAACGAAAACAGATAACCACGAGCAGCCGCATCCAAGCTCGAGCGGCCCCGATGCCTTCGGTCTCGGTCCTAGTGCTGCTGCTACTACTTCGGACGCTTCCTCGACGAGTTGCTGCTCCAAGGCGAAAGACGACAAGGTACTGCGGCCAGTACGGAAGCTGGCGCGAGAGCGAAATGCAATCAAGGTGTGTGTTTATCTGCTTCGCTACAAGCGCTCCGTGCAAAACGCAGATGCTATCCGCCTATTGGCCACTCGAGCGCTGCTGGGGCTTTCTCGTGACCGCCACATCTCGCAGATTCTCGAGAAGATGCAGATTGGGCAACTGTTGTCCGACATGATCCGCACTGAACCTGTGCTGGAGGAGAACGCGGACATCCACGTGCGCTTTCGTGAATCAGCCCTGGATTTGATTTCTCATGTGACACACCGTGCGTCCAATGTGGTGATCAACGAAGCAACTGATCCTACCGTGAGGAAGATCGAAAAGGCCAGCATTGTCGCAAATACCAAGATCACATACGACGAAAACGAGTTGCTACGGTTGATTCACGACCACCTGGTGACAAAAGGATTGCACCACGCCGCATCTGCACTTGTGGATGAAGCCAAGATTCACGTTAAAAGCATCGGAGATGACTCATCCGATGCAGGCGTGCAGCCACTTCGGCCAGACGGAGCTGTGGGGATCGGGAGAAGGCACCTTCTCGATCCGAAGGAGTCTGGGCTTCTCAAGACCCGCACGGGTCCCGAACGTGACGTGTCGTCTGGCGTATCGCTTCGACGCGAAAGTGGGTATTTGAGCGGCGATGAAACTCCACGTCCGAAGAAGTTGCAGCGAGTGTCGTCGCTGGGATCGATCGTCTCAGAGTCGAAGCAGCTCACCGGAGCTCTAGGAGCTCTACAGGTGGATACGGATGCCCGTCCTTCGTTGAAAATATCTCGACCGACGAAACGACAGGGCTTTGCTCCCCGAGCGACGACTACTGCCGCGTACAGCCAAACGACAAAGCGGATGCGACAGGCTCTCTCTAGCCCCCACTTGTTTGAGAAACCCGCTCCGAGACAACCAGTGACGTCCCCAAGACCAGTCAACGAGATCGTGCTATCTGATGCTCTGCAGAAGCTCCCGTTGAATACGCGATGGAGTTACAGAGGTGATACCCCCGCTATGACGGCACCAAGCAAGCTGGACGACATCATCACGCACTACCTGAGAGAGCAACATCGTCAATGTACAAACCCAATCACGACGGTGCCGCCCTTCAAACTGCTGGGCAAAGAGGCGCTCCATCGATGCCCCGATCCTCCCACGACCAGCTCCATGAATTTGAGCATCTGTACCCGGCTGTTACGCCGTGATCGAACGGGGTATCGCGTCGGCGCGCACGCATTCTCGACCCCTTATACCGATGCTGGGGTTGACCGCTACGTCTTCAGTCGTTATCGTCCCTACCGCACGGTTGGCGCACACGCAAACTCGTTTGATTGGGGTGGCGTCAGCGTCGCGCGGTTCTTTGGCCAGGATCAACAAGAAATGCTGATTGGCAACCACGACGGGGAGTTGCGCTTGATGAACATCGAAGACGATTCCGTCGTGGAAGAGTGGACATGTCACTCCCCCTCGAGTGCCATTGTGAATTTAGAAACTAACGAGGCCTCAACGATGGGGATTCAGAATCGGTTGATCCTCACCGGATCGGTGGCGCTCACGGAGCTTGGCATGACGGAAATTGCCTTGTGGGATGCCAGTAACATGAGCTCGGAGCGGTGGCGGTTCAGGGGTGCCGTGAGTCCACAGTTCAGTCACTACGGAGACCGGATCGTTGCGCTAGACGCTCGCCCCCGTGACGAGGCGCTCGAGTTGGACGGAACTGGGCTTACTGTTAAGGGTGCGGTCATGCTCGACATCGCCACGGGTGACGTCTTGTGCGACTTGAAGGACTCGATGCGCTCCAATGACTACGGGACGGAGACCAACTGCTCCTTCTCGCCGTGTGATGGCACGATCCTCACGGACGGGATGCTGTGGGATGCGCGCATTCCGACGCGCGCGCTGTACAAATTTGACAAGTTGTCCAACGTGGGCTATGGCTTTTTCCACCCCAACGGGAACGAAGTGATCGTGAACTCAGCTGTGTGGGACTTACGGACGTATCGGCTTTTGCGAATGGTCCCGGCAATGGACAAGTGCAACATCAAGTTCAGTCCTTCAGGCAGCGTGCTGTTCGCATACTACCCGTATGCAGGGGTAAGTTCGACTGGACTCTCTCTCTCTCTCTCTTCTTATATTGCTAGATAGAGCAAGCACTGACATGTTTTGTTCGTTGGCTACTTGTTGAAACAGGGCGACGTCTTGGAGCACCGGAAGAGCAAGCTCAAGTCTTGGTTTCGGGTGCTGGACGCCCGGGACTACAAGGATATCGCGACAGTCGAGCTGGGTCATCCCGTTTTCGACGTCAGCATTAACACGAAGAGCACCTTGTTGTCCGTCGTTGAAGGGCGGTATCTGGAAGCTGGAGGCTTTGGGGAGGACGATTCCATCTGCCGTCTCTACGATATCGGTCGGAAACGCCCTGCTGAAGATGACTCAGATGCGGAGGATGGCGAGGACGACTCGGATACGCTGGACGATGACGAGTATGACGATGAATCGGACTCCAGCGAAGATGACGATAATTTGGAGGACGACGAGGACATGGAAGAAGACGAGGACGATGATACGTCGGATTTCGACTCCGACGAAGGCGAAAACACAGAGGAAGAGGAGGGGGACAGCGACGCCATCGACGCGCACGCCCTGGGTGTTGGGGACGACAGCGGTGATGACGAGGACAGTAGTGCCTCCGTTTTGTCGAGCCACGATATTGGCTACTTGTTTGAGCTCCCGGATGCCACGTACTACGAGGTGCACGGCCAGTACTCAAGCGATGAGGAAGACGACGCCGAGGAAGAGGAGTAGCCAGCGAAGAGCACGCTGGAGGAGTGTCTGGACGAGTCAGGTACACTCAAATAGCATTGGGGATGGGGTACCACTTACAGGTATGTATTTGGTTCTGCTATCTAGAGTGCGTCGATCGGTGCGTGGCACGTCGCACGGCCTGTGAAAGGGCGTGCGTTGGGGTTGCACGTGCCGGTAACAGAGCGAGCTTTTCTATGACAGGTTGCGTGCGGGCGAAACGACAGCGACTGCGTTCATTCTGTGGATTGCAGGTGAGCGATATATTGCGCCTTTCAAATGGCCAGCACCCCGGAAGTGGACACGGAAATCGGAGGGGAGAAGCCGGCGCTGCTGAAGCGGAAGGACTTCTTGGGGACGGAGGAGGCTGCGCAGAGTCACCCCAACCGGACGTACTACTACCGCCAGGTCACAGATCTGCAGCATGTGATCGACGCGTCTACAGATCATCTCGTGCGCGAACCGAAGGATGCCAAGGTGTTACTGGCGCGGGGTCAGGCGCTGTTCAAGCAAGCGAACTACGACCAGACCATCCGAGACCTCAGCGAGGTCGTGGCGCTGGAGAGCACGAACGCCGCGGCCTTTTACACGCGCGGCCTCGCGTACTCCAAGCTGGAGCAGGTGGAGCTGGCGCTCCGCGACTTTTCGCGCGCGCTGCAGATCAATCCGGAACATGTCAACGCCGCGTACGCCCGTGCGTCGTGCTACAATTCTCAAGGAGACTTTGTGCGCGCGATCGACGACTATAACTTCGCGCTGCTCAAGGACAAGAAGCTCAAGCTGCAGCAGAAACACCAGCAAAAACTGCATCGGTCGTCGACATTGTCGCGGCAACACCAGAAGCAGGACACGCAACAGCTCAACGAGAGTGCTGCCTGTAGTTTTCTCTTCCAGTCGGGGAATGACAACCGCAAGCTAGGCCACGTTCAGAAGGACTCCACTCCGACACCTCGAGAAGGGGATAACAACCTGGAGAATGGGCTGCGTCATGCTGACCCCTCATTGGCCTCTTCGTCAGCAACTGGATCCCGCGCGTTTGCCAAAATTGATACGACGTCAACTCCAGCGTCCGGTCATACTTCAGCTAACCCAAGAAGGACTTCCCTTACAGCTTCCCCTCCTGCGCCATCCTCGTGCTCTTCTGGTGAACGGAGACGTACAGTTGCCTTCATGGAATCAGCAGGAGGGCGTCCGACCGGTGGTGAATCGCTTGCATCGGCAGTGAGTTCTCCGTCGGCTTGCTCGACCCTGGAGGCAGCAGAGGTGCACCATACGCGAGGCTACCAGTACCGACAGGAGGGCAACTTCCAGGCCGCGGCGAACGAGTATTCACGCGCTATCGAGCTGAACCCGCGGCACTTCAAGGCGTTTTTCAATCGCGGCTTCGCGTTTGACAAGATGCGGCGCTTTGACGAGGCCGTGGCGGACTACACGCAGGCGCTGGCAATGGATCCGTCCAACGCCTTTGCGCTCTACAATCGTGGAATCTCATTGGATCGCAGCGGCGACTACAGAGGAGCCCTCGCCGACTTCACGCGCGCTATCGAGTTGTTGCCTTCCAACGCCGATTTCTACCACAACCGCGGGTTCTGCCATCGCAAGCAGGGCAATTTCGAGTTAGCCATCGCCGACTACTCGCGCGCCATTGAGTTCAACGGCGAACATTTCAAGTCGCTCTACAACCGCGCGTACTCCTTCGACAAGCTGGGCCGCTACAAGGAAGCTGTGCAGGATTACACGGCCGCGCTGCGTGTGGAGCCGGGGAACGCCAACGCCTTTCACAATCGCGGGAGCACGTACGACAAAATGAAGGATACAGCTCGTGCCATTGCGGACTTCGACCGCGCCATCGCTCTGCAGCCGCATTCCGTCTCGAGTTACAACAGCCGCGGGCTCTGCTACGACCAGCAGGGAAGATACGACGAGGCACTGCGCGATTTCGCCAAGGCGCTCGCGCTGGACCCCCAAAGTGCGGTGTTTTACCACAATCGCGGCTACTGTCTCCGGAATATGGGGCGCTTCGAGGAGGCTGTTCAAGATTACAGCGCGGCGCTGGCGTTGGAGCCACGCAACGTGGCGGCCTACAACAACCGCGGCTACGCGCTGCGCAAGCTGCGGCGCTATGAGGAGGCCGTCGCGGACTACACCACAGCGGTCGCCATTGACCCACGCAACACCCGCACGCTCAGCAACCGAGCCTACTCTCTGGCCAAGATGCAGCGCTATGACGAGGCGGTAGCCGACTACACGCAGGTGCTAACGCTCGAGCCTCAAAACGCCTACTCGCGCCACAATCGGGACATCCTTGTCGCCAAACTGAATGGTGACGACTCCAGTGACGGTGACCTCGAACGACTGCGCTAATCATTGAGGCCAGAGAAGATGACGGGATGCCAAGTGAATGAAAGGTAGTCGAGGATTCATGGAACTCGTTGGCTTTTGACTCAACGCGTACTGTGTCAAAGCAGGGGGCGGGAATGAAATCAAGCCAAGAGGAGTGAGCGAACGCTAGCAGAAGAGGGAAGGCTGGAAGAAGAAGGTTGGGGAGGCAGATAGAGTCTCAATCAAGGATGTATGTGTATGTCTACGCAGTGGTCTTGCCCATTGGAGACGACTGACCTCTGCCTAGACTGACTGCTCTCTCATATCCCCAGGCTACTTCTTCTCGAATAAAGCGTAGTCCAGCTGGAAGAGCGCAGCGAGCAGCAGGGCGCGGTCCTGCGGCGTCGAGTCGCGCGGGAACTGGAGCACGAAGTTGGTGAAGCCACCGCCGGCACGACAGCACGCTTTGAGGCACTCTCCGCTGCCGAAACTCACCTGCAGATTGGCCACGACCTCTCCCTTGGGATCCAAGACATCGTACACGGCGTCGTTGCGGCAGCATGAGGGAGCGCAGCAGTTGTTCACGCGACCGCAGCAAGACAAGTTGACGCGCAGCGAGTAGCGCTTCTCATAGGAGCCGTCAGGCAGCGCGCGTTCGATGTCCGTGTACGTCGTGGCCAAGCAGCAGGCGGAGCAGCAGCGCCCCAGATACGGCGAGAAGTCCTCCCGCACGCGGCCGATCCGTGTTGGCTCCGTCTTGTCGCTGCTCTTGGCGTCCAGACGCATTTCCAGCGGACAGCAAAGCGCGCCGCCGCACTTGAAGGGACGGTCGATCAGGTACACGTCGCCATCGTCACTCCCGACCGTGAAGTGCATCTTGAGCGGCCGCAGCGAGCCGCAGCCTAGCCACTTCATCATGGTGCGAGTGAAGCAGCCGCTTTCCTCCTTCGCGCGCATGAACGGCTCCAGCGCCTTGAGCTCTGGGCCCGTGGGTGACCAGCCGTCCGGGTCTTTCGGATGCGTCTTGACCTTCTTGTTGGTCGGCAGTTGGTGAATCGTGTACTTGTTGCCGGCCTCGTAGGGAAGGCCCACCGCCTGAGCCACCACCTCGGCCTTCTGGGTGGATTGCCGAAGCACCACACCTTCCATCTCACCCAGAGTCTTCTGGATCAACTCATAGCCGCCGCTTCGAACTTCGCTGTGCTTCATGATGCCTTACTTGGGAGGAGTGGATGCTGGATCTCAAAGACCTCGGAAGACAAGGAGCTGGCTTGAGTGGGGAGCAAAAGGAGAAATGCGCCGCATGAAATGAAGTCGCGGTGCAGCTCAACCCACAAGACTCCGAGCTCCATCGTTTCCTCATGAAACGATGCTGCGTCTACGCGTCTATTTCGGATGAGACCCATGAGGTACGAGGTTAGTTTCCCAACGCTTGTTGCTCCCTGATCCAGTTGGCGGATGTTTCATCTTCTCATGGTTCTCGGCCTCATGTCCTCAGGAGCGTCATCGACAACATCTCAAGCCGACACTACTTCGCGCCAATTGAAAACGGACTTTCACTGGTGAGGCCGTTTCCTAACGCTTCTCATTTCTATGAGTCGTTGCGATCGTTTTCCATCTTCACCACCTTTTTGCACGACACCGTCCCAGCTTTCCAAGATAGAGAGCTCGAACGCGATCCTGCGACGAAACGAAACCTCGCGTTGACCCACGAGCACGTGAACAGCCAACTCGGTACGAATCTCCCCGTCGTCTTTATGCATCCCCTCGAGTTTATTGGCTCGCAACCTCAAGCCGCAGCCTGTCAGCTCGTTTGCAGCTGCTCCTTTCAGTGGCCTAAGGCTGCTCTCCACTTTTTCACCGTCGCCGCGCGTTTGTCGCGGAGCGCCTGCTTCTTAATGTGTTGGATGCACGCAGCCAGCTTGTCCAGACACTCGCGGAGCGTGGAGTCCGTTCGTGGGTCCCAGTCGGTCATCACATAGTACACTGCACTATCAAGCTGCTTCATCACCTTGTCAACCTGCCCCACGGCGAACACGCCGTCCTGCCACTCATTCACCTGCGCCAGTGACGACACGACAAGCTCCTTCATCGCCGCTGTCTCGTCGCTAAGCCGATGCTTCGACGAAGCTGCTTTGACTGTCGGCGACGAAGTCTGCTTCCGTTTGCCTTGCTCAGTGGCCAGACGCTCCGCTGCTCTACCTGAAGCGGCAGTGCCAGCGTTCACTACCTTCCGTATCTCGGCAGCAGATCTACGACCAACAGAAGCCGACCAAAGACACACAAACGTTAGACAGACGTTCGTCGCCTGTCGTGGACAGACCGCGCCTCCGTACCTGAGCAAGTCGGCCCCCATCTCGCCATTCGGGATCTTCTGGCCGTATGCCTCCACACTCGTGGCAAAGGAGCGGTACTTCTCACGGAACTGATCTCGGCGAGGAACCTCGCGGACCCAATTTGTGACCCGCCGCACAGACTTGAGTATCCTCACGACCCCCTCGCCCTTCCCGTCATCCGCCATCGCCTTCTGCAGCACAGGGAGCGCTGTGGGGATGCGCTGCGTCCTCTCCTCAAACGAAAGGAAGGCAACCTGGAGCATCAACTCGTAGTACTTGAGTTGCTTCCCGGACTTGTCCAGAGGCTGCGGGACAGGTTGGGAGCTCTCAGTGGCAGCAGGCATGCTCTTCGGGACGCTCATCTCCAAGCTCTCCAGCTGGGCGCGGCATCTATCCACAAGCATACAAGTCGCCGCCAAGAAGTCAGAAGCGAATGACGAGAGCTCAAGGCAGTCGCATGGCCAGTCTTACCGGTAGAAATGCGTTCGCAGCACCTCGTTATTAGCACAGGCGCTCTTGAGCGTAGCGAGCAGCGTCTGCATCTCCTTCAAGAGCTTCGGCGTCCAGGTGACCCTGCCAAGGATTTCCACGACGCCGAGCAGTGCGCGGGCGGCCACTTCTACAGCCGGCGCGTCAACTGCGGAGTCGCTGCAGCGCGATTGCCGCTCGATGAAGCGCTTCAGCTCCAGCAATGTCGGCGTCCAGCCGCGCTTCCTCTGCGCGATCATCTTGTTGTTCACCACCACGAGCGAGATCGAGTGCAGACACTTGTGCGCGAGCTGCAGCTCCGAGCTGCCGCCCTCGTGGCCTTCGCTAGTCTGATCAGGCTCTGAAGACTTCGGTTTCTTCGCTTTGACTTGTGCTGGTTCTTCACCTTCGGACTCGGACTCTGTTGATGCGCCGCTGCTGCTTGAAGAGGATTCGTTCGAAGAACGTCCACCCCCGTTCTCAATCCCGTCATTGCCGTCGTCACTTGGTTTCTCCATCTCGACAGCGGCCTTCTTCTCATCTACAGGCTCTTCCTCCCGCTTCCTCTTCCTGCCAGATCTCAACGAACTCTTCGTGGCCAACAACACACATCGAGGACGTTAGCAGCCAGTCAAACCGCCGAGCAGCTCTTCTGCAGCTTCAGGGACGCACCACAGCCCTCTCTCCCGTTATCTTGCGAAGGGAAGCCTCCAGATCACGCTGCTGGTCGATTGTGCTGTCCATGACGGCCAGCAGGCCAGCGCTGCGGCCGACCGGCGCCTTGTCGTGCTCCAACTTGGCCACCGCATCGCGCACCTCCTCCAGTCGGGCGAACGCCGCCACCATGTCGTCCACCGCGTGCTCGACGTCCGAGATCTCGTCGCCCAGCACCCCGTTGCAGCTCACACGCAGCTCGCGCGGCGCCACCAGTGCCAGGATCCGCTCGTACAGCTCCAAGGTCAACGCCGCCATGCTTCGCGGTTGATTGGCGGTTGGAGTATAGTGAGCGTACCCCAAAGCGTAACCCAAGTTACCCGTATAATTGACAAATGTTGATACTCACTCCCTCCATTTACCTCGAGTGGCTCGACGTAGAGTCAGCGCAGTGTCGCCGTCATTCGAGACCCATCAACGTCGACATACAATCGTGCAGTCGACCGAGGCGATCGAGCGGCAAGAGCCTCTGGTTCTTCGTCGCCGCCGCCTTTGTCAAAAAGTGGCGCATCGCCTGCACTTGTTGCAGTGCTTTCGTGTTCGTGCAATCTGCGTGGCGAGCTTCAGCATCATCTCTCACAATCTCTTCGAGCTCGGTTTCCATCTCCATCTGTCATATTGCATCAGAAGCTGCCAAGTTCCTTCACGTCGCCCGACGGAAACGAGGCCACGTCGAGTGTTGGCAGCGACAGGATCACGGCCGTACAGTACCAGCGTGAACGATTAGAACCGTCCCGCTTTGAATGGTGCAACTCGCGAGCAAAGCAATGCATGTATGACCAATACCAATGCTTGCAGCCATAGGTAAGCGAAGCAGTGAGCGCTCAAACAGTTGACCAAGGTTGGTTCAGTACGCCAGTGGTTCAGTTTGCTGTGCTCGCAAGGTGAGTTTTCTGGCGTCTGTGTCGTCCTTTGCGGCTGTCCTCGCAAGGTGCTCTGACCTAGCTCAGCTCGGGCTTTCATCGCACTACTAACCCCACGCCACCCCCAACGCGAAAGAGCATACGAACGCATGCCAGCAGCCCTGCGGGTCATAATGCGCTCTCAATTTCTTCATCCGTCGAGACACTTCTTGGGCGTGGCAAGAACTGATGCCGTCTCTTGACCAGTCCAGACATCCAGAGTCGCATCCAACACTCTCCGAGGCTCAGCTTATTGCTTGCGAATTGCAGCCTCCAACTTACCGACTAGCCTGCAAGCGACAGATGAAGTCCACATTCACAGAACGTTAGTCGTTAGACCCGTCTCCTCGAGACTGTAAACTATCTCAATATCGTACCTCTGCACTCCTATCTTGTGGCCAGGATTCGCGATGCGCGTGGAGTATTCAGCCAAGTTCTTGGCGAAGCGGCGACACTTTTCAAGTAAGGCGTCCTGGTGCGGCCCCTCGACGACCCATCGCTTGAGAAGCTGCACGGAATCGATCACTTTACCCGTCCTGCCGGGTGTGATGGTCTTCCATAACATCAGCTGTAGCGCGCCAAGCGCGTCTGGGATGCGCTCTGTTCTCTCGTGGACAGGCAGGCGATCCACCTCATGGACAAGCTTGTGGTACCTAACAAAGTCATCGGAAGACTGCTTGGCACTTGCGCCGCCATTCCGACTGGGGTCGTCGACAGTCGGCGTTGACTGTTTCTTCGACGCCTTTTTCGCCACAAGATGCTTCAGTAGAGCTCGGGGACTTTGCATAAGGAAGCACACACCAGACACGAACAATACACTTAGAGGAAAGGGAAACAACCCCTCGTGATGCGATCACAGCAAAGTACCCGGAAAGATGCGCTCTGAGTCTCTTGCTCCTCGAGCACACGTCTTTGAGCGCGGCGAGAAGCGATTCCGCTTCCTGGATGCGGATAGCCGTCCACTGGATAGCTGTGAGGATCCCTACAACTCTTCGCAGCACTTGAGCGGCCACTTCCACCGCCGACATGTCAACTGTGGAGAGGTCCATCTGCGCCTGTTGCTTGACTAGATCGGTGAGCTCCGCCACGCCGTCGGTCCAATGCTGTCGTAAGCTGTCAGGAAGCCTCTTCTCGTTCAACTTCACACGCGAGATCACACGCTGGCAGTTATGCGCTTGCTGCAGTTGGGAGTCGCCTCTCTTTTGCTTCGGGACAGCGACTGCAGGCACGGGTTCCAGTGCTTTTGCCATCTCCACTCCTATCTGCTCCAGCACCTCTCCTTCCGTTTCCGATTCGAATGACGATTCGCCGCTGCTGGAGGAGGAACTGCTCGACGTGTCCTCGTCCTTGACGTCATCCGCAACCCCGCCGCGGTTGTCCGTGTCGCTCTTTTTCGTCACCTTTGCACGCTTCGCCATCTCGGTGGAATCTCCAGCCGCGCCAGCCAGCCGCTTCCGCTTGTTGCCTCGACCTGAGAACGACTCCTCTTCGTACTTTGTGCATTATAGCGTCGTTGCAATAGCCAAAGAAGGTTAGCAACCGACCAACCAAACCGCCACGAGCCGTGCATTCCGACTGTCGTCAGTTCAACCACCCAAGCATACGTACAACAAGCAAGCCGTCCGTCATCCTGCCGAGAACCTCTTGCAATTCCCGCTGCAATTCGCTGGTGCTGTCCACCACCGCCATCAAGCTGGAGCTCAAACCTGCGGCCGGAGCCTTGCCGTCTTTGAGCTTCGCCACCGCATCGCGAATCTCCTCCAGTCGCGCGTATCCCGCCGCCACGTCTCCCACCGCTCGGTCGACGGCGTCGATCTCATCTGCCAGGACGCCGTTGCAGCTCCCGCGCAGCTCGCGGGGCGGCACGAGCGCCAGGATCCGTGCGTACAGCGCCTCAGTCGGTCCTCGCATTGCCGCAATTGATTGATTGACTGGTCTGCGAAACGGTTTTCTGTAGAAAGGCAGGGTTACGATTGGGTTACCCTGCAAGCGTACCCCTAGAAGGTGACCTGAAGAACGACGTGGCATGGGACCTCTTGCCGTGCGTGCACTCGAGGCCAACGCCGTCGCTTCGAGGAGATCCTGAGCATCCACGTGGAAGAGGAGCTGAGGTGCTTTGCCGGCAACGCGTCCCCTGGCGGGTTCTTCTCGCCTTCCAAGGCGGCGCGCGACCGCGAATACGACGAGAACGAACTGCGCGCTCTAGTGGTCGCTGCGATTCCGTGTCTACGCTCACTTGCAGTCTTCGCGCAGCGGTTCTACAGCACTGCATCGACACGTGACGCCGGTGGAGCTAGGACGAATCAGAGAGAAAACACGTCGGTGCTCATGTTCGGCAAAGACACCAAGATCCCGACCAAGACGGTGCCGCACGTGAAGCTCGAAGGGAAGCGCGTGGACCAGCTGCACGTCCGCAGCGAGCTGCAGCAGCGGTCGGCACGCCTCCGAACACTCGAACACGCGCGAATGCGACCGACCGTCCTGCGGAATTCTCAGACAACTCAGAAGCGCTTGAGATCAGGTGGCGGACAACATTCCTAAGACGCCGTATGGCTGAAGCGGGACTCCGCGAAGGACTGGGAACCCGTCGAACGTGGCGTTCTGATGGAGCGACTTTCCGCGGAAATGTCACTCCCTTCAGCATTGGGTCCAACAGGCATCAGAGTCTCTGCTGATTGATGCGATCACCTTCACCTCGCAGATAACAGAGCAGAAGGCGATGAAGGATCGCACTGCCTGAGATGGCGGAAGGCAGGCGGCTTGCCAACAATACTTGCGGTGTCGGATACGGTACGCATATTGATATCACTTGCTTGGGGACTCGTTGCCTGGTTTGAAGTTTGGGGATAGAAGCTTGTCGATATGGAGAGAGTATCACTCTTACGACAGCGTTTTGCCAATTCCCGGATTGATCCCAGGGCTTCCCATTGAAGAAGCGACATTCGAGCGACACGAATTCTCCACGCCGTGTCCCTCCCTCGATCTCGATCTCGATCTGGAAGAATGAGCGAGAAGCCAACCAGCGAGGAGGCAAGAGAGCGAGAGAGAGAGCGAGAGAGAGAGCGAGAGAGAGAGCGCGGCGATGTCGTCGGCGGACGCGACGGAGTACGTGTGTGAATGGCTCAGCCACAAGTTCGGAACAGACACGCAGGAGAAACAGAGGATCTTCATTTCAAAGGATGATGATCTTGTCACGTTCGCGTGTAAGGTCGGTCAGGCATTCCCTGCTGTGGAACTTACAAGCAGCGATTTGGACGCGTTGTTCCACGCCACCATGGATCGTTGCGAGGCGCAGCATCAACAAAACCAAGGGCCGGCCAAGACGGATACGAATACGAGCCAGCTGCGGGTACGCGCGTTTGCGCAGCCTTACATCGGCGACGACGTCCCAGCGCAGTTCGAGTCGTATATCGACGACTGCTGGAAGCACTACGGTATTAAGCTCTCTCGGGCGCTCGTGTATCCATACACCACGATTGTGCAGAGCTCGGGCTTTGGCAAGAGCCGACTGCTGTATGAACTCGCTTTCCGCACCAAAGATGCGCGAGACCCGACCATGAAAGTGCTGTACGTGTGTGTTCGACAAGGGTCCTCGGCAGGCTTTCCAGAGAAGACTGTCCAATGGCCAGACGCCTTGTTTCCCTTTGCGACTCGCGGGGAATCGGACCATGAGCTGCAAAATGAATTGAGCTCCCACCTTCAGACTGTGTTCCATAACGCCATGCTCGACTGGGAGTCTGTGGGGGAGTACTGTTTCGCGCATTTCACGGACTCGAAGCAAGGGAAATCCACGTACAACACACTGACTCGCGATGTCGAAATATCGGCCAATCGAACAAACCAATGCGCAAGTTTCAAGCACAGACGCATTCTTGTGCTGGCCTTGGATGAGGCTCGGTGGCTGCTGGAGACAGGTCAAGAAAACCCGACTGGATGGTTTCGGCGGCTTCGACGGGCTCTCAATCTCGCGAACGTTGAGCTCACACGTAAGTATGGGAGCTTCGCGGGCATCTTCGCGGTTCTCGTCGACACCAACTCCAAGATTTCGACCTTCGCGCCGTCATCCACCAGAGACCCTTCAAGTCGTGAACCAAAAACGGACAAAAGTGTCCTGTTCCCGCCGTTCGTCTTGACGCACACGATGGACGTCTTTCTGGATGCAGACATGAAACAGAAGCGTGAAGAGGGTGCGGTGTCGACGAGCTCGGAGTTCTATCGCGAGTTCGTTCAGAAGGATACGGAGGCAATGCGAAACGGTCTCGCCGACATGGGACGGCCACTGTGGCAGCAATACAAGATTGCGAAAGGCGAGCAGCACTCACGAGACGACGCGTGGGAAAACCTTCTCGCGTTGGCTGCGCAGAAGCTCGTGGGCGGACAGTTTCCGAGCAAGGTCACGAAAGGCGCTCCGAACGGTCTGTGTGGGGTGGCTGCGTTGCTCTGCCGCCTAGGCATTCGGCCGTACTCGTGGTCGCCACTCGCATCTCGCGTCGTTGCCGACTACATGGCCGTGCTTTCTCACGTGAGCTACACCCACGACCAGTTCGTGAGTTCGTACTCGTCTGAGCCAATCTTGACGTTTGGCGCTGCGCGTGTGTGGTATGAATTCGACATGGTGAATTCGGACGGCAGTATCGAAGTTTCGAGTCGCTCCCTTCTCGAGCGTCTGATTCTTCCTGAGTTGGCCACGATGCTCCGTCAAGAGGTGCTGGACACGGGGGGGCATAGGGGAGCTCGTGGCACGCATCGTGTTGTTGCTGGCCATGGACGCGACTGGGGTCGTGGTGAAAGGTGACAGAGAGCGCTGTTATGCTGGCGAGTTCTACAGCGTGGCCACGTTTCTGAGAACGTTGAGTGGCGACAGCACCGAAGTGCTAGTCGGGGAGAATGAAACTGATGTGCCGCCAGTCGACGACCTGTTGGCGCCGTGGGAAGCGTGGAAGGTGGGGTTTAGCCATTTCGTGCAGCTGTCGAGGGAACCGTCGGAGGAGGTGCTGTGGGCGATGCTGGCGCGTCGCGCAGCTTGCGCTTTGCCACGTGATTTCGGGAGCATTGATCTGTTGATCCCGATATTCAAGGACGCGACGGTGTCGATGATTTCGATCCAAGTGAGAAACCGTGAGGATGGCGATTCCGACTATCCTGAGTCAGCTGTGCTGCACACTCGACCTGGTCACGTGTTCCGAGGTGACCTGAAGAAAACGGCGGACGAGGATGTGGTTCGTGTGTACATGAGTCTTCGCGGTTTCGAGAAACTGCAGCAGTGTTTTGTTGTGGATCCTGGCGATCGACGAAGTCGGAGGTTGAGGGGATTTGAGCCGGAGGGTGGTGGTCCAACTCCCTCGCAACCACCCTCCATGGCTACCTCCCCGACAGTGGCT
>MBAC02004733.1:0-18180 GCA_001712635.2 Nothophytophthora sp. Chile5
GTGGACGGCGGGTACTGGATGAACGAGTCCTCGTCCTCGTCCTCCATGAAGTAGTCGTCGTCCTCGTCCGTGGGGGCGCTGGCGAAGCCGCGGACGCCCGAAAGCGCCGCGTTCCCGAGGTTCAAAGGCAGATTGCTCGACGACTGGAGGAACGCAGGCGACGCGGCTTGGGGAGCGAGGCGAGCGGCACGCAGCGCAGCCGAAGACGCGGCGCGCGCGGCCGCCAGACGACGCACAGCTTGCATGGAACGCATGGCAATGGCAGGAGGGAGCAGCTTGGCCAGGAAGTCCAGGAATGAGGATGGATGTCCGACCCCAAGATGAGCTCCTCACGTTTGGATCGCGGGTTGCTGGGTCGGGTTTGTACAACAGGTTCTGAATAGTGGGTTGACCCGGGTTGAGGAGATTTAAGCTTGATTTCAGTAAGAATCTTGTGGTGGGCTGGGTTGCGAACGACTCGCATCTGAAACCCACCCGTTGAAGTGGACAGCAAATCAAAATACAACGGAAATAACAGGGTATGCGAACTAAAAGGTTTAACTGGAGGATCTGGCGACCATTTACCTGTTGCATAACGAATCAAACGAAATCGTTGTTTGACAGGGTATACAGTTACAAAGGTAAGACGGCGTTGTGATTGGAAGGCGTGCATGTTTACACTGCAACGTCACACTCAACACGCCAGGCAGTCGCGACTGACGTGGCAGGCGCCATGCAGACGAGTCCGGCGATGCGTGAGGTCCTAATGGCTCGGGGGCTGCACTCGCCCAGTCTGCAGGGCTGTCCATGCGGCAGCCAGATTGCAAATGGCCCTCGTCCTCAAACCTCAAAATACCGGTCTTTCGTCGGTATCTCCGCGGTACTGCGCCAGGATACCTTTTGTCACAGCGCGAGGCTCCAGTGTTGCATCTGCAGAGCCATGAGCGACCAGGATGGCGACTCGACCGCCGCTCGCAGCGCGCCGCCGCTCTCCCGCGCCATTTCCGACCGCTTCCAGGACTTTGGTACGCTCGCTGGGGGCTGCAAGGGCCCAACTGGCGGCAGTTCTAATCTGTCCTCACCGTCGCATGATGCGGTGTCGCTTCGCGGGGCTAGACGCCATCCAAGACGCGCTCAGGTAGGGCGATACAGGTCGGCAACCCGCTCGAGCCCTCACACACCGCACTTAACGCTGGGCGTTGCTTGCGCTGGCGCAGGAACATGAACCTGGAGTCTTCGAACGTGCTGTTCGCGGTGCGTTTGGCTCGACGGCTTGCACTCCCGACCCGATCCAATTCGAGGCGGAAATGCCGGAATCCTGATCTTCACTGTTGCTTTCTGGCTGCTATCGTGGACAGGTCGACTACTCAGCGGCAAATCTGGTGAGTACTGCGAGCTGAAGGCTCTCTCAAGCGTGTGCGTGGTGTTGATGCAGCCAACCTGACCAGAACTTCGCTTGGTCGGCTCAGACAAGCGGCGAGGAGACGTTTGGTGGCGAGTCCCTGCATGCGCTGGACCCGACCGGGCGAGTCCGGAACCCCTACGAGGTGCCTGCTTCCCCTCTCTTGTTCCTGAGTTTATGGTTGTTTCCACTAAGAATGCTGGATCTTCACGCTAGGAAGCGCTGACGCGGCTCGGCCGCGTGCTGGTGGAGTTTGATGATGACCAGCGCATCCAAGTCTCGGGGTTTGGCGACGCGAATACGCTGGAGAATGCGGTGTTCAGCTTCACACCGGATGCTCCATTCAAAGGATGCAAGGGTTTCCATGAGATCTGGCGGCGGTACCATGAGGTCACGCCTACCGTCGTACTCGGCGAGAAGCCTGCGAACCTGGCGCCGGTGATTCGCCACGCGATCGCGACTGCCAGAGAAGCTACCGGGTTCCACATCCTGCTCATTCTGGCGAGCAGCCAACTGGCGGGTCAGCATCAGGAGGACACAGTCCGGGCGATCGTGGACGCCTCCATGCTGCCCATTTGTACGTATCAGATGCTCTTGTTCGATGTCTTCAGCTATGGAACTAAGCTGCGCGACGTTTGTGATGCGATAGCGATCATTGTGATTGGCATGGGAGACGGGCCTTGGGTACGTTGACCTTCAGAAGCCGACTCTGCAGCGACTCCTTGCTGTTCGATCGCTCTTCCTGTCGGATTTGAGCCGGGAAGACGTGCCACCGAACTCACGACTCGGTTGTGACGTCGTTTGCCCCCACGCAGGACACGATGGAGACACTGGACGACCGCCTGCCGCACCGCCAGTTCGACAACTTCCAGTTCGTGAACTTCCAGAAGGTGATGCACTCGAGCACCGACGAGATCCAGAAGGTGCGGGACGGCAGCGAGGCCGCGCTCACGAGCGCTCTGGACCCGATGGACTTGGTCTTCACGCTGCAGATCCTCATGGAGCTGCCGGCGCAGTTCGACGCCATGTGCAAGTTGCACCTGCTCTAAATCTACGGATCTGATACCGAGTAGCGTGTCAGAATCCAGATCTGAGGGGGTTTATGCCTGTCAAAAGCGGACGGCACGCCAGCGTGAGTGACTGGCTTTGAGAACCTGGAGAAATTCAGAGCCAGCTGGGCCCACGGAAACGCAGAGCGCCATTCTCCACAGCGCAAGACACGCAGAAGCAGGTGGCGGCGGCGCCTTCGCACGTTCAGGAGGAGCTGTTCGACCGACGAAATGCTTCGCTAAAAGATTTTGATTACACCGTAAAAAATAGAGAGCCTAAATGGCGCCAAACTGAACCACCTTTCGTCATCTCAGAGCGAAGCGGCTTTGCTGAACTGCTGGCCGCTCGCTTTACTCGCAGAAAGGCGCCAATTTGCACGAATCACGTTGCCGAGTGCGGGTATTTCACGTCTTTAACAGCCAATCAACACGCGAGAAACGCAAGCTTCCAGAAGTCTTGATGTTTAACGAGGGCTAGGCGTCTGCCTCTTCCCGGTCTGGTCCGAACCTGCATGTCACACTCCGCCTCCTCCGCCGCCTCCGCCGCCTGGCGCTCCCGCGTCGCCCAGATCCGTCATGGGCTCCCTGCATGCCGCGTCCCACGGGCTTGACAGCTCCGCCCTGCCGCTGCCACGAGCGGCCTTTACGTCCCGTTCCAGTCCCGGGCTCCACGCCTGCTCGAGGTGGCGTCAGCCTGGGCTCCGACACCTACTGACGAACTGCCCGTTCTTCTCCATCCGATCAGAACCCGAGAGAGAGAGAGAGAGCGGTCGCGGCCGTGAGAAAAATGCGCTCGTGCCTTGGCGTTTGCCACCCGCTCGGGGCGAAGGAGGAGAAAAGAAGGACCAAACCCCGCTCTAAACCCAGTTTAGAGCTCTAAAATGCTGCAAAACGTGCAAAACGCGGCCAATAATAGCCAATCACGCCCTGCAAAAGAGATTTTCGAAGCGCTTTTTGCAGAGGTCCCTCCCTCGACTTGGATACATGTCTGTTCTCGGCACAGCAGCATCCCCAGCGTCTCCCGATACGTTTCTGCGGTGAGACGGCGGGGTTGGTGGGGGAATCCGAGACACGCCGCTCCTGGCTCTTCAACCCCAGCCCAGCGTTTTAACGCGCCGTCTGGCTGGCCCCAGCCTTCCTTCCATCCTCCAGCGCCATATTTGCGAATTTGCGGTTCACAAGTTGCAATTCGCAAGTTGCAATTCGCAATTTGCAACGCACAATTTGCAATTCGCAATTCGCAATTTGCAATTCGCGTGGAGGCCGGAGCTGTGGCGCTTCCGAGGCACAATCCGACCCGCTCCCGCTCCCCGAGGATGACCACGACGTCGCCCAGTCCGGCGGCGGCTCGCCGCGGCTTCTCGCAGCCTCGAGGCGCCGCCAGCGTGACGCTCACAGGCTCCGTGGACCGCGAGCTGGACGCGGCAAGGCGCCAGCAGCGCGCGCGCAGGCGCTGGCGGTTGCTGCAGACCCACGTGCGCGTCACGAGACGGTAGCTAACCCCCGCGAAATCCGCTCTTTGGCGTGCAAAAACCTAATTTCGGCGTTTTTTGCGGCATAATGGCATTAGATTAGCGCAGGAATTGACGCGGAAACATGCGCGGCGGTTCGGCCAGGCGCAGCAGGCGCTGGCGGACGCGTGCGTGGCTTCTGCGGCGGGCTTCTCGACCGACTGGCTGCTGGATGCGCTGCTGACGGTCCGCGAGCAGTTCCTGGCGCTCCTGGACGCGGAGTCCTGCGTCTTGAGCTTCGAAACCGCGTCTTCCGGCGCGCATCGAAGCGTTGAGTTCGACGGGCGGGAGATCCGAGCGATAGACGACCATCCGCCGGCCCAGCGGAGCGCAGGAGTGACGAAGGCGCGTCGACGCGCCCGAGCGACGCGCCCGCGTCCGACGTATCTCGCCACCGCTTCCGCCTGCTCGCAGCATCGCGTGGTGCTCTCCGGCGCTGCTCCAGTCCAGTCGTATCTGTGTCTCCCGCTTGTGGACTGTAGCGAGCACGTTCAGGCGGTTGTCGAGGTGGTTAACGCCCGTTGTGACGCGGCAGCCATCACCTCTTGGCTCGGAGACTGCGAGCCAGACGGCGCGTTGGCCTTCCGCTCCTCCAGCGCCACGATCGAGCCGCTCCGCGTCTTCTGCGGCGTCGTAGGAGCCCTGCTCCGGGTCTGTCAAGCGCCTCTGACCGCTCTGATAAGCCCCTCGACCGCCACGTTCAAGCCGGTGATGTCCGGTGGCTCCAGAGCGGACGACAAGGACGTGAGAACCGCGCTACTGCGGCTTCTGGACTTGGTACAGCGAACGACGGGCGTGGAAGGCTGGGTTCTCTACGCCCACGACCACGAAGCCAAGGCATTGTGGGCCCAGCTGGCCAGTCGCGACGTCAAAGCCGGTAAAGCGACGATCCCGATCGGCCACGGAGTCATTGGCCGAGCTGCGTCGACGGCTGAACCGCTGTATGACGACGCGGTGCTGTGTGTCCCCACCTTCGACTACGGGACGGACCAGCGCGTCAACGGCGTCGTGGTTCTCTACGGCGTCGCCGGCCGCGCGGCGTTCCGTCAAGCAGATGTGGCGCTGTGTAGCGCCGTGTGCAGGCATGTGGGCAGTGCTTTGCAGCGCCTGACACTGCAAGAAGCAGCTCTGAGGGCCCAGAAGAAGGCGCAGGCGGTGCTGGAGCTCTCGGAGATCATCTACCGCGAGCTGGAGCGCGGGCCGAAGCCCGCGACGCTGCTGCTTGCGGTGGCTCAAGCTGTGGCCAATTGCACGTGGCTGAAGGTGGCGGACTGCCATGTTTACCTGAAGGACCCGGCGACACGGGAGCTGTATGCGCCAGACAGCGAGAGTACAGGCGAGTACCGCGTCCCGGTGCCTGCAGGCAGCGCCACGGCGACTGCTGCCGCTCGAAGCGGCGAGGCAGCGAGCTCCAAGCCGTCCTGTTCTCCTCGAGAGAGCCAATCAGCGAGGTCGGTGCTTGCTGCGCCTATCAAGGACCCGTCCGGCGCGGTACTGGGCGTGCTGGAGCTCGTGGACAAGCAAAGCGAAGCTTCCACGGCCTCCGTGTGGCTTGAGAAGCGGTTCTTTGACCAGGAAGACGAGGATTTTGTTGTGGCGATTGCCCGCCAAGTGGCGTTGGCGCTTCGGAACGCCCAGAGATTGGAAGCAGCTCGTGCGGCACAGCGGAAGAGCGCTGCTCTGCTGTCTCTGCGCCTTCCTGCGGCCACCGGCACGTTGCCTGGCGAACAGGCGGGTGCGGTGTTTGCTGTGGCCGAAGCTGCGGCTTGTCGAGCCTTGCGAGCGTCTCACGGCGCGCTGTTCATTGTGGACGCGCCTAGTCGCTCGCTGTTCGCTCGAGTCGGAGCGGATTGGCGCGGCTACTCGCTGCCAATGGGTCAGCGCCTTCAAGGCCGCGTAGCTGCCTCGGGAGCTGCTGTCCGACTGGCAAGAGATGCCCGAACGCACCCGGAGTTTGACCAGGAGTACGACCGGCTGATGGGCATCCAGACCAACAGCTTGCTGTGTGTGCCCATCAAGGCGCAGCCGTCGCTGCTGGCATCTTCTTCTTCGTCGTCTTCGTCGTCCTTTGCGGCTTCTGGTCGATCAGGGCGACGCTGTAGCAGTAGCTTCAGCACGAGCAGCAGCACGGACGAAGACGGCGACGATCGGCCGGTGATCGGCGTGTTCTACGCCGCCAACAAGCTGAGCGCCAAGGGCGAAGCGGCCGGCTTCGACTGTGAAGACGAGCTGGTGCTGCGCTCCATCTGCACGGAGCTGGCGGCGTTGGTCGAGCGTCGAGCCTGGGAGCTGGTGTTTGAGTCGCCGACCTACGACGGCAGCGAGAGCAGCGACAGCGAAGGCGAAGGCCACGTGACCCGCACGTTCCTGTCTCAGTACACGGCTCGCTCGCCCTCTCGACGTCGTCGTCGGCCGCGTTCGCGGCTTCCGTCCGTCGCCAGCGACCACGACCACGCCGCTGCGGTGGTGGCCGCCACGTCCTTCCACGAAGGCTGTTTCTTGAGCAGCAGCGGCGGCTGCGGCCTGCTGGCGCCGCTACCTGGCGAATTGAGTCGAGCAGCCAGTCAGGGCGGCAGCCACAGCCCCGTGCTCCAATGGGAACTGGATCCGTGGGAGTACTCGCCCGCCCAGCTCATCGACCTGGCCGTGGACATGTTCGAGCTGCACGACCTGCTGGACGGCTTTGCGCTGCCGGAAGCCACGCTCCGTCGCTTCCTGCATGGCGTGCAGTCGCAGTATCGGGACGTGCCGTACCACAACACGTACCACGCCTTCGCAACGCTGCACGTGAGTTTCCTGCTGCTGAGCGCGCAGAGCCGTTCACTCGCGGCTTCGTTGCTGCCTGCGGCCACTTCGCTGGGGTTGACGCCGACGACGAAGGCTCAAGCGATCGAGCAGACCCGTCAGAAACGCTGCGGCGACCTGCTGCTGGCTCCGAAAGAGCGCTTGGCGGTGTTCGTGGCCGCTTTCTGCCATGACATGGGCCATGACGCACGCACCAACGACTTCCACGTCCGTCGTGGCTCGCGACTCGCGAGGAGGTATAACGACCACTCCGTCCTGGAGAACATGCACGCGGCCGCGTGCTTTGAGACCATGAGGCGGCCAGGGCACGATGTGCTCGCGGGGCTTGCGGACGGCACTGCCGGGACCCGGAGAGCCGTCCGGAAGCGGGTGATCCGAGCCATTTTGGCCACGGACATGCACCGCCATGCTGGGATCGTGGTGAAACTGCACGATGCCCAGCTTCGTGGCAGGCAGAACGACGATGAAGCGCTGCGGGAGCTGCTGGTGGACGCGGTGGTCCACTCGGCCGACATCTCCGGCCCGACGTTGAGCTGCGTCCAGCATTTCCGATGGACTACTCGACTGCTGGAGGAGTTCAATGGGCAGTACGAGGAGGAGAAGGCGCTGGGGCTCATGCCTGCGGCGTTCATGAACGCACGACCCGGATCGGCGGAGGACTCGCGGGTGAACTTGGTGTTCGTGGACTCGTGCGCCTTTCCGCTATGGCGGGCGCTGAGCGGACTGCTGGCCGGACTGGAAGGCTGTCTGGCCAATCTGCAGCGGAACCGAGCCATGTGGGTCCGCCGCGTGGAAGAAGCCACGGCGCTGGAGGCCCAGGAGGAGGTTGAGACCCAGGAGGACCAACTGGAGACGCAGGAGGAGGAGTTGGAGAGTCAGGAGGACCAGCTGAAGCCGTTGAAAGTCCATCTCGAGCCGCTGCAGATCCCCACGAAGGCGCGAGACATCCCTCATCGGCAAGGGAGGAAGAAGGCGCCCAAGACGTGGTAGAACGAGCCACGAACCCGGTGGCGGAGGTGGGACGGGGGTATCTATTGCTGTTGTATCATAGTGACACGTACGTTTGGGTGAACCTGGTGGTTTGGCGGTGGTCGTCGGTCTCAGAAGTCGAGCAGGCCGAGCTTCCGGATGGTCTGGTATTGCTCTGCGCATTCAGGAAGCAGGTCAGAAGGCCAGCGCCAGCTCGCGTGTATACAGTGTATACACGTCACCAATACCTGGGATCTCCATGAGCGCTTGCATGGCGAAGCCCGCCTCCGGGTTGCGGAGGTTCCGCTTCAGCACGGTGTTGTAGTCGACGAACTGGAAGTTGTCGAACCGGCGAGCAGGCAGCTTGTCGTCGAATTCCTCCATCATGTCCCAAGGCCCGTCGCCCACGCCCACCATAATGATGGCTACACGGTGTATACATGCAGTATACATCCACACGATCAGTCCTTCGCAGGTAGACAGCGAGTCCGGCGAGCCACGTACAAATGGGGAAGTGGGAGGCCTCGACGATGGCCTGACGGGTGGCCACGGGCTCATTCACTTGTCCGTCGGCGATGATGACCAGAATGTGGTACCCTGGGTCTTCTCGGACGGCTCTGATGGCCTCACGGATCACTGGAGCGAAGCTCGTGGGCCCCCAGAGCTGGAGCGTGGGCGTGAGGGCGTTGTAGCGTTTGAGAACTTCGTCGAAGCCCTGGCATCCCTTCCGTCCTTCGGCGAAGGAGAAGGCGCCGTCGCCTTTTGTCACGGAGTCTCCGAAGCCAAAAGCCGGGATGATGTTGTCGTCGTCGAAGGCCTCCAACGTCCGGCCGATCGCGGAAATGACACTCTGCAAGGCAGAAAGACACAGCTAAGAAGCCGACGGATTGACTCCTAGATGTCGTGAGGCAGACGGCGAGTGCGGACCTGGTAGGGGTTCTGGAAGGCGCCGGACGGGTCGATGTGGTGCAGACAAAGGCCTCCAAAGCTCTTCTTCCCAGTCCACTGCACGGCTCAAAAGGACGTGTCAGTCTGTCAGAACGGAGGCGGAGATGGCACTTTACGTAGAGCGGAGTCGCACCGTGTTGGATTCCGTGAAATCCACCTGCCAAACGTTGCATTCCAGACGAGATCAGCGCGTTTTCCGACGGAGAAGCACTGGGAATGGCGACGGAACGTACCCCAATGATGAGGTTCGAGGACTCCAAGCCTGCTTTCCTCAGATCCTGTTGCACTTCTTCTGCAGGAGCGCTCACACCACAGCGATTCAATGCGAGAAGCGTCAGGAAGCGCCTCCAAGTAGCTGCTTAGTTGACTGGAGGAGGACGCACCGATGGTCTCGTAGCGGTCGGGGATAGGCCGGAAGACGTGCCGAGGCTTCGGCGCTGCATTGCGCGTCGGCTGCGACGTCTCGCGGCTGCTGGAGCACCCCATAACGCCCGCGTATGGACCTGTAGAGCTCGGGAGGAAGGTGCTGGCAGGTTCTGGAGGCGAGTAGCGACGAAAATGGGTGAAGAATTCGGAGTATTGGTATCGCAATTGTTTTGCTGGAATATCAACCAATGAAACCGCTTTAATTGTGGATACCACTCCAGTCATTTGCTGAAATACTGCAATTGAGAAATACTGCAATGAGAACATTCAAGTGTAACTTCAAGGTGGACAAGTAACGTCAATATACCTAAACGTTAGCTGCCTCGCCTTGCTGCTTCTGCTCACGGTGCTCGAGTCTCTGCACCAAGTTGTTCACGGGGTGGAATGGGGCCCTCACAATGCGCAGATCCGATGGTGCCTCATCAACCGAGCTGGCGGCAAGCGGAGACTTGGTGGTTGGGGCTGCAGACAGCGCTGGAGACGTCGCGAGGTGGTCGACAGACGCATGCTGCGTTGATGTGGGACGCTTCGGCGGCGTTGGGCCAGATGGAGCACCGAGGACGCAGCGTGAAGCCCACGGGGGACGGGGGATGCGACAGCGCTACGGACGTCGGCGTCTGAGCCTCGATGTGGGTGGTGAGGAGGCGTCGGGAAATGCCATGCTGGTTGAGGCTATTTGTCCCCTATTTAGTTTCCCACGTATTATTCATTTTCGTCATATCTTTAGTTTTCTCATATAACTCGGTATATTACCCCTGCATGTATTTTTGATAAGTGTACTTCATAATACCTTCTTTTGGTACCTCACTTTTGCATTCTCATAACTTGTAAAACAGAATGCCGGTACAGAAATATACCGAACGAACTGCAGGAACACTACAAATAACTGAGGTTGAAACATACTCTAATAGAAGTTCCAGTCGAACATCGACCGAAACGACCATCGAGTCGAAGTGTATTGTGGATTAGATCATGATCGACCATTTCGACCATAAAGACACTGCAAACAATAGGCAATGTGCTGCGCGTTGCAGCGAATACCCCGCGACTTGAGACTCCCGGATCTCTCCCCGATTCTAGAATCCGAAGCCACGTGGTAAAGTCGACCGACTTAGCAGTAGCCGCCTGGGACCGTGGGCTCCGGGGTCTCCGAGTCCGTCGAGTTGTCCTGAGGCCACGTGGTAACATCCGTGCCGTTGGCGTAGATGGTGAAGCCGTCAGTCGGGACCGCCTCCGCCGTGGAGATGTCGTTGGCGAACCACAGGAAGCGGAACGACTCGCGGGTGGCGATCACGCGCGAACCGCCGAACGTGACGTTGTTGGCGGCCAGCGACCAGCTCGGGACCAAACTCGAGGCCAGACGGGGACCGGCGTGGCCCTCGTAGTTGCCGCCCGAGCCCGTGGTGACGTGGTAGATGCCGTTGGTGGCGTCCTCCTTGTTCTTGTAGATCTTGGCCGTGCGCTCGTACGCGTGCACGTGTCCAGTAATCATCGCGTTGACGCCGTTGGCGGAGAACACCTCTTCCCACTTGGCCATCTGGCCGCACTGTGGCTCCGAATAGACTGTGCCCGAGTGATAGACGCCATTCCAGCAGTTGTCGGCATCCGTGTCGTCGATGTCGAAGATGGTGGACGAGCACTGGCACTGGTGGTTGCTCCACGTGTTGTAGTACGGGTTGTGCTTGAACACGACCACCCACGGGGTCACGGAGCGGTCCACGCTCTCGAGGTCCGAGGTGACCCACTCTAGCTGGGCGTCGCGGTCCGCCAGCCACGCGTCCGTGCCCACCACCGTGGTAGTGGTGCCGTTGGAGCCCGTGTAGTCGTCCAGGAAGACGCAGTGGATCAGACCAATGTCCACCGAGAACCACGTGTGGAGAGCGGCCTTGGCATCCGCCGTGATCGGCGTGTACACGCGGTTGATGTAGCCCAGGTAGTTCTCGGCTTCCAGCGTCATGTCAGCCGGGTACGGAGCCATGTTCAGGTGACCCGACGACGTGATGGTCTCGTGGTTGCCGTTGATACCCGTCATGGGGTAAATGGACGTCAGGTTCTGCTGTTCCGTGAACCAGTTGTCCCACTGCAGGTGCAGCCCGTTGGCGTACGAGTAGTCGCCAGCAATCACCAGAGCCTGGATGTGCTTGCCCTCGAACGGCTTGGCCTGCTCCGCCAGCGTCGTCTCCGACGACGTCGTGTCACCCGGGTCACCGACAATGCCCAGAATCGTCTCCTCGCTGTCCGAGCCAGCCTTCAGCATCGACACGAACGTGCCGGTGAACTCTGACTCGCCAATGGTGTACGCGTACTTGGTGGCTTCCGCTAGGTCGCACAGCAGCGCCGTGTGCAGGTACGGCGACGAGTACGAGTAGTCGTACTCGGTCTCGTTCACGCTGTACGTCATGAACGTGCTCTCCGCGGTGACAGTCGACGCACCGTCCGCCGAGGCGGAGACCGTGAAGGCCTCGCCCACAGTGCTGGCGAACGACACGGCGACGCCATTGTCGCAGTCGACGGCGGAGCTGGAGATACCCAGGTGGACCTGGGTCACGTCGCCAGAGGCCACGCCCACGGCGATGGCGGCAGCCACGACGGCAGAGAACGATTGGATCACTTTCACCATTGCGAGGAGAGGGAAATTGGGAAATGAGCAGACGGATTATCCGAACGGTCGAGCAACGAGGTCTGGTTTGGGACCAGCCCCCCATCTGGTGAGGGGGTGCACAATAATAGCGCTTGCGATGTCAGGAATGGAGCATTCACCATGCAAAACTGTGCTTACTCCGTGACATCCGGATTGAGACGAGCCCCATCTCTTGATAATCAACCGTCTTCGGTCTCTGGGCCTTTAGCGGCTCGACCCTCCCTGCCTCAAAGCATTGCATCGCTGCATCGGAAGGGAGCACCTTCGAAGTCCGAGCGAATCTCTCGCAGGAGTGGGAACGCCGCCATCTCCTTTGAAGCCGCGACGGCCGAGTCAGTACGAGAGACGATCCGGCGCTGGCTGGCGTGCCCACAAGCTGTTGCAGAGTGGCTCCTCGCCGCTGTTCTCAGATACGAGGCGCATACCACCAGAATCTATCACGGGATTCACATGGCTGATGTGCATTTCCGCCGCGAACCTCTTCACACCGTGTCACAAACCCACGGATTCCTAACCGCGAGTCGCATTAGCCAATGGATCTCGGCGTCCACCATCGAGATGGGTGTGTAGCATAACTTTCAAGCAGTTCAACCATACGGCATCTCCTTCTTGTAGTATCAATTAATATATATATACCGGTATTGCAAATAAGCAGCGAAGTGCAAAGCGCAAGGAGCAATATCCCGCCGCTTTCTAATGCATTTTGCAAAGAAATCGCTCATATTTTGTGCGTGAATCGCTACTTTCGAAAGCCGATCATATTGGATCCCACACTCGAGCCCAGCGCCCGGCTAATCGCGAATCTTTCTTTGACGCAAACCGCATCCTTGGTGACGAAGCAATTGGGTCCGCAATTTCGCAGTTAAGCAGCGCTGTTCTCGAGAGCACTCTTTCTTGGCGTTCTGCAGCACAATTCCGACGGTGAGGTTCGCGTTTAACAGCAATCAGAAAATAAACGCTCTCTAACCGTCGTCTCGCCATATTTGAGAGTCGGAACAAACGGAGTGGTACAAGCTCCACTTCTACTTGGATGCTTTCTTGAGAATTTGAGTCAGATGCGATGGCTATGGCGGAGAAATCTTCAGATTCGGATCGCCTGGTTTGGTTCACCAGAATGGCGAGTGCTCCTCTCATCCCATTGCACCGACGAGTCGGCGACGACCACCTCTCGACTGAGGGTTTCCGGCCTCTTCTCAGTGAGAACAGCCCTGCTGTCTGGTTCGTGAAGCAAGGCAAAAGAAATGCACCAAGCCTGCTCCTGCAAAATGCGCTCGAGTAGAACAGGATAGCGTTTGAGCTTGAATGCGAATTCAAAGGTCTAAGCAAACCCGAGCAAACAAAAATGGGCAAATGGCGAGGATGATGGATGGAAACGTGGAGATCTGACCGCGAGCGGCGAATAGGTTCGCAGTGCTACATGGAAAATGAATCTCCAGTACTTCCGGGCAGTGGTTCAATACCTTGACAACAGCGCTACGCTGTATCAGGGTCCGCATTTCTCGGATCATCGAAGTGGCATCGGCGAAAGCGAGTGCAAGAGAGAGCAATCAACGCTGGAATTGTATGACGGTGCAGTCAGTGAACATGCGTGTACCCCTGACAGAAGCGCAGCGAGGAGGAACGTTCCACTCGAAGCATCTCGTGTGTGTGTGGTGTGCGGCAGCGGCTGGAGGGAGTGGTCACGACGTCCTCGATATGGTGAAGTGAGAGCTCTTTGTTCTATGACACCAAGATTCGATCCTCACTATCACGATAAGATTAGAAACACTTGGATCTTCTCCGTTTGGCAGAATTATATATCGCTCTGGAATTTCAAAGCCACATCGCTTCGATTCATAAAATGAAGCGCTTTCGCCAGGAAGAACTCGCTTCAGAGGCAATATTTTGCGTGCCTTGTTTGTCGACACTACCTTCTCGGTCTGTTGAGCCGGAACCAATGCACAAAGTACATGTACGCTGCATTTTCAGCTCGCAGTCATGCACGTGTTGGGCCTTGGTGGCAGCAAATACGAATAAATAAATGAATACACAACAAATGAGCGCATTGTTTGTGGCTGGGTTTCCAAGCTCGGTCGTGACAGTTGCCATACAGTACTGGTAACCATGGGGTTACAGCTTTCCACCGTTCTCGACAGAGAAGCCATAATGGTTCTCCAGCACCCGAAGCCATTCACACGCGTTCGCAGCGGAATTACAGCCTCTGGCTTGAAGTACATGCAGGCTGCTTCACGATGGAGCCATCAAGTGGAAAACATCCAGAGCAGAGGCCACGACAGGCCTGTGCAGCCAACCCTGGGTCCATGGTCCAACCAGCATCTCCTCACCAGCTGGTGTGGTCTCAAACGGGCCAAACGAGGAGAGTCTCCCAGTCTCACCTGCTGCTCCAAGGGAGTCTGTCACGATGACAGCATCCGAATTAAAACTTTAATCTGGCTGCTCATTTCCCAATTCGCCTCTCCTCGCAATGGTGAAAGTGATCCGTTCCTTCTCCGCCCTCGTCGTCGCAGCTGCCGCCGCCGGCGGCTCCGTCTCGGGCGAGGTGACCCAGGTCCACCTGGGTATCTCCAGCTCCGCCGTCGACTGCGCCAATGGCATCGCCGTGTCCTTCGCCAGCACTGTGGGCGAAGCCTACGCCGTCACCGCCACGGCGGACAGCGCGTCGACGGTCGCTGCGGAGAGCACGTTTGTCTCGTACGCCGTGGCTGAAGCCGAGTACAACTACACGTACTCGTCGCCGTACCTGCACACGGCGTTGCTGTGTGACCTCGCGGAGGCCACCAAGTACGCGTACACCATTGGCGAGTCAGAGTTCTCTGGCACGTTCGTGTCGCTGTTGCACCCTGGCTCAGAAACCGAGGAGACAATCCTGGGCATTGTCGGTGACCCGGGTGACACGTCCTCGTCCGAGACGACTCTGGCGGAACTGGGCAAGAAGTACGAAGGCAAGAACATCCAGGCTCTGGTGATTGCTGGTGACTACTCGTACGCCAACGGCCAGCACCTGCAGTGGGACAACTGGTTCACGGAGCAGCAGAACCTGACGTCTGTCTACCCCATGACGGGCATCAACGGCAACCACGAGACGGTCTCGACCTCGGGCCACTTGAACATGTACCCGTACCCGGAAGACATGGAGCTGGAGGCTGAGAACTACCTGGGCTACATCAACCGCGTGTACACGCCGATCTCGGAGGATGCCAAGACCGCGCTTCAGACGTGGTTCTCGGTGGACATTGGTCTGATTCACTGCGTCTTCATCGATGACTACACGGGCTCCAGCGGCTCCAACTCGTCGGTGGTGGGCACGGAAGAGTGGCTTGCGGACCGTGGCGACCAGCTGGAGTGGGTCACCTCGGACCTCGAGAGCGTGGACCGCACCACCACTCCGTGGGTGATCGTGTTCAAGCACAACCCGTATTACAACACGTGGAGCAACCACCAGTGCCAATGCTCGTCCACCATCTTCGAGATTGACGACGCGGACGCCGCGAACTGCTGGGAAGGCGACTACTACTCGGCCAAGCCCTACAAGGAGCCGCAGTGCGGTCTGATGACCAAGTTGGAGGATGTGTTCTCCGCCAACGGCGTCAACGCGATGATTACTGGACATGTGCACGCGTACGAGCGCACGGCCAAGATCTACAAGAACAAGGAGGACGCCACCAACGGCATCTACCACGTCACAACGGGCTCGGGCGGCAACTACGAGGGCCACGCCGGTCCCCGTCTGGCCTCGAGTTTGGTCCCGAGCTGGTCGCTGGCCGCCAACAACGTCACGTTCGGTGGCTCGCGTGTGATCGCCACCCGCGAGTCGTTCCGCTACCTGTGGTTCGCCAACGACCTGTCCACAGAGGAGGCGGTCCCGACTGACGGCTTCACCATCTACGCCAACGGCTCGGATGTCATCACGTGGCCTCAGGACAACTCGACGGACTCGGAGACCCCGGAGCCCACGGTCCCAGGTGGCTATTGCTAAGTTGCTGTATTGGTCGAGAACCCTCACGTTCGAGGATCCCAGTCAGTAGCGGCACCCGCGGAGCTGAACACGTTTCGGCCTTCTACTTTTCAACTTGGCCATTCGAGTACCAGTCCTTGATAACCACAGTGCGTTTCACTCGTGGAAATGATACATGTATTGAGTATGGTGTCCCCGCCATCAGAGTAAGCTATGAACCCCATCCCACTTCGTTACCCACCGATATTAACGGACATATCCGTTAATTGTTGAACCAATCACAATCCAAATAGAATACGCAAGTTCCTCAACTAACAACGGTATACCGGTTTCCTCCACCGATACCGTCCTCCAGCTGTCGCTCTTGATATTCTGGGTACATGTCAGTAAGCTACCGTATATTCAGTAACCAAACAGGTAAACTACTGGAAAGTAAAATATAAAACGGAACCCAGTTCCATCCGGATAGCAACTCTCTCCTGGCGACGAAAGGAAGGCCAACGTCAGAATTCGAAGAAGCACTCAGGAGCCGACGATGGGGTGCGGAAGCAGCAGTGAGACGACTACGCGGCCGCCGCCGCCGCCACCGCTGAAGCGCGCGGGCTTCCAGCCCATCCCGGACCGCTACGAGACCATCGGTGGGTTGTTTTCGTTGAATTTATAGCGTCACCTTTGAGCTCTCGCGTCGTTTGGGGTGGCTCTGCTCACAATGGTCGCTTTCTCTTTCGGGAGCAGCGGAAGTGCAACGAGATCTGAGGCAAGTGGACGGCGTTCTCTGCTCGTTTAAAGGTGGTGATGTCACGATGTGACATCGTTATCTGGACGCTCATGATGGTTGCCTGTGTGCTTTGACGGAGGGAGTAGGAAAGCGGGACTGGAGTCGTCGGATCTGGTTTTGGGGGTGCGTTGCATGCAAACGCGTCGTTGGAATAACTAGCGCGTGGCTGGGCAAGATGCAGTGGCGCGATGTGCTAGTATTGACAGGCGTGAACCTCTATCGTGTGCATTCTGCTTCGATTTATTCAGATTGACTTCACCAAGTCGAATCAGGTGAGGCTCTGTCGTTCGCGTGTCTAACTCATTTTGGCAGGCATCCCACATGACTGACTGGTCTAACGGCACCACTTTACGTTGCTGCTTGCACAGTGGACTGGAGAGAAATGCCTGGGCGGCAGATGTCTGCACGAAATCGACCCCTCGGGAACGTTCATGAATCCGTACCAGGCATGCTCCAGCTTTGTCTATCTCTGCATATTCAGTGCTGGCGCCCATCTATCATCCACTGATCTTCTTTGGCATTGTTTCTCCCGCGGTAGAGTGTCATATCGGTCATCGGCCGCGTGCTGCAAGCTTTCGATGACGACAACATCATCCCGGCCTTTGGCTTCGGGGATCTGACCACCAAGGGCAATAGCTGCTTCTCATTTACCCCCGGTCGCGGCTGCCGCGGCTTCGAGGAGGTCCTGCAGCGGTACAACGAGATCACACCCACACTGAAGCTCTCGGGGCCGACAAACTTCGCGCCGGTGATCAGGGAGGCGATTCAGGCAGTGCAGCAAAGCCGCGGCTACCATATTCTGGTGATTGTCGCCGACGGTCAAGTGACCAACGAGGATGCCACTCGCCAGGCTATCGTGGAGGCATCTAACTGGCCGATCTGTACGTTTCTGCGCTGTATTGTGGTGTGGTTGTTGCTGATGCTGATGGATCGCTCGCCTCTTTGTGCCACTGTAGCTATCATTATGGTGGGAGTGGGCGATGGTCCATGGAATATGATGGAGGAATTCGACGACAAACTCCCCGCTCGCCGGTTCGACAACTTCCAGTTTGTCGAATACAATGCCGTGATGCAGCTGAACAAGAAGAACCCCGAAGCGGGTTTTGCCATTATGGCACTGATGGAGATTCCCGGTACGTCGCCGGTGCTCGATGTGTTGAATGTCTTCGTTTAAAACGTGTGCGTTGAACTGAAGTTGCGACTGACAATGTGCATTTGGCGTTGCCTCTCATTGCAGAGCAATACAAACTCATCCGTCAGCTCGGATTGATCCAGTAGTATCGGCGTGAAAGCCGCGACCAAAGTGCGCGTTGTTGTATTTTTGCAGATGACTTTGGCTCTCCGACTCAAGACGAACGAGTTCAGCGTGAGTGCACGAGGATAATACATTCATTGCATCATCGCATGCTGTTGAAGCTCAACTGTAGCTTCGAACTGTAGGCGTTATTGAACAAAGCGCGCGCCAACGAACCTTCTCGCAAGTCAGATTAGTTGCTGGAGGGATTGTACGTGTTGGTGCCGTTCGCGTAGAAGTAGATGACCTGCGAGTCGTCGTCGCCCTCCAGCTCGCGCGCGCGCTGCTGCTGGTCCGTCGTGCCCGTCACCTCCTCCGTCTCCAGACCGAACTTGTCGATCCAGAACTGGATCTCGTGGTCGATGTTGGAGTTGTCGGTGGCGCCGCTGAAGATGGGACGCATGTACAGCGTGTCCGTCTTGA